>MU847526.1:0-66731 GCA_032690845.1 Eleusine coracana subsp. coracana
ACAGTAATCGGCTTATCGGCAGCACGCCTCTCTCTCTCCTCCGCCTCGGTATTTGGAGTTTCAAAAAAAAAAAACTCGTTTATTTGGCTGACGAGGCAGAGGCCGTTTATTCGGCTGACGAGGCAGGCCGGTTCTCATAGCGAATCTTGCCCTGGTCCGGCAGGTTGCAATCACGTTCCCACTTCCCACCCCGCGCGAATGAATATATACAACATGCAGTTTGTGGTCCATTGGTTATTTGTGGATTAACTTCTAATTTATTTGTTATATTAGTTTTATAAAAATAGAGAAAATATTAGTTTATTTTTAGGAGTTTTTGACCTGACCTAATAGATTAAAACTTGCATCCCTGACTATATAGTAAATCCATTTTTCGTGGAAGATCAAGTATATAGCACAGTCGTCAGTACCGTGCGCCTGTATAAAAGCACACCCCGCCCCGCACTCCAGGCCCCAACACAAATTTTAGTGTGTCCATAGTGGAGTACTCTGAGATCTTCAACCCAATATATTTTCACACTGTGTTGTGTCCATCCCAAGCGACGCTTCTGTTGCCATTGCCATTTAACCCAAGTAGTCATGAATGCCGCTGCGGAGGCCGGTAGCTCGAAAACCTCGCACTTCACCTTCTTGCCATGGGTACTCTAACCTCTCCGAAGGTTCCTCGTGGGGGTGCTATTCGCCGCGGCGCGATGCAGCACTGTCGTAAAAAGCATCGTCGTCACGTTTGCTCTAGTTCCTCATGGCCGCCGCTTTGCTCGGTGGGTTTACCGTCTTGCTGAAAAGATAGATCAAGTACGTACGTGTCTCGGCGATGAGCTTGCGGTGGGTTCTACTAGTGAGTGAGCCTTCGATCTTACACGTGAGATCTGTCCTCGTCCCCTTTTGTTACACATGTGAGAGTGCCACTCCGCACTCCGGTGACAGTGTGAGACTTCGCGCCATTTTTTTTTCGACCAAAGCAAAATCCCCCGTGCCTCCTTTCCTTTATTAAAAGCAAAGGATACTTGTAATGAATACCTGGAAGTGATTGTGTGATTTGCATATAAGTGTTGTGTGTTCGTATCGCAGATGAATACCTGGAAGTACTTGTAAAGTTGTAATGGATTGTGCTCTTGTTACTTGTTATTAAAAATCCTATTTTACCTCATCTGCCAAAATTCGCCCGTCGGCCGTATCGTAGATGAATACCTGGAATAATCCGCTCGCCGACCGCTCACGCTGCGCACCCGCTCGGCTCGCTCCCCTACGATTGGACGAGGTGGGGGGGGGGGATATTTGCAAAATAAGGGATTAGGGTGGGATGAGCGGGGCGTTGAAGTGCTAAAATAACTCACCTCTACTCTTGACCATTAGATGAGCATACTGTAATCTTACTTAAAGTTCTCATAGTTTACATACGAAGTCAGTTCTTATAGGATACGTTGCCTACTAACGTATCCTGCATATCTATATATGTGACAAAAGCTACATATCTTTATTTCTCTTCCTTTTGTTCACCTTTTTTTCATTTCTCCTTCTTTGAAATATATTTTATATTGAATAATTAAGTTCACTCACTTATGATCATGGAACAAAAATAAAAGAGTTAAACAACAAGTTGCAGCTTGTCCTACGAGAAAGGAGAAGGCCTAAGTTCTCGCCCTAGCTTGGTATTATGGAACTCTATTTAGCAACACCCATGTTAAATAGTTATTTAACACCACGACGAAGCGCTGCCCGTCCCGACGACCGAGCCAGCCCATGCATAATAATCCACCCTCCATCCCGCAACCACAGTTTTATTTCCTGACCCGTAAAAAATACTATGAATAGAAAATTATTATTATAACCATAAGACTCCCTCCATCTCACAACCATAGTTTTATTACCGTAAAAATTGTCGTAACCATAAGAACCCCTCCATCCCACAACCATAGTTTTATTACCCTGACCGTAAAAATGCTATGAATAGAAAATTATTGTCGTGGCCCATCCACAACCATAGTTTTATTCTCCAACTGTAAAAACACTATGCATAGACACATATGCAGAAATTATTGTTGTGACCATAAGAACGCCATCCCGACCATAATTTTTTCAAACAATAATTTTATGAACCGGAGACCATAAAAATAAGAACCGACAACTAATGTCGAGACAATAAAAGTGGCCATCCGTTGACCATAAATGTTATTTATTTTAAACCCAATCGTGACCATAAACTAATGTCAACATGAGCACTGGTCAGATTTATCTGATACATGGCCCCATCACTTTGGAGCCATATTACCGAACTTTAACGGTATTGCTACACTCAAGTAAAACTTTTATTTATCTAATTTGTGTTTATTGCATAAAACATGATCGACATTGCTTTTGATCTTGAGGATAGTGGTCCCACCTTTTTTTTTATACAAACCAAGCTTTTATACCTCAATTAAATTATATAACCACACAAGTAATTAGTACTCGAAAGGTGTTCGATGAAGCTCAAATTTAACTCAAAAAAAATGTTAGATTGGATTATTAGCCTCCCGTATTGATGATTCCTCCTCCACATGTATGGACGTCCAAATTGTATTCATGGTTCTACACTTAAAATTTTAGAACCCAAGGTCCTTATTTAGAAGACAGATAAGACCAGGTAAATCCAAGCTAAGTTTATCTAATTGGACCCCTGCTATTAGAAATATACGGTTACAAACTGACTAATAATTACAATGGTCGGAACAATTACACTTGTGAGAACTAGATGACATTTTTTTTCCAATTTCCTAAATAATGGTTACAAGTTCGTTAATTATGGTGCAGAAAATGTGAATGACAGTCGTGACTATCATTTGATTTAAAGTTATAAACTGGCTATAAATTACTTTAACTTTCTTATTGTTGCGAAACAAATATTTTTTATGGTAATTGTGTTTCTCATTCATCCTTTGTATGTGATATTTTAATAGTTACAAACTACATTTAAAAGTTCATACTTAATTCCGTCCCATCCCCAAGCAATGATGAACTTACTATGATAAAAAAATTCCAATAAAACCAATCTAAATGTTGATTAGTTTCATAATTATTTAGGTTCTCCTCTCCGATACTTGTGGTTACGTTGACATGAATACTTATGGCCCCAAATCATGCTGACAATCATGGTTGACGAAGCCAATTTCATAGCTTTATAGTCTGGAGACTGTAATACTTATGGTCCATACCACATGTCTGATATTGCGGGTTATGGCTATGATGAACAATTGTGCTCAAAGCAAATTGTAGTTGAGGAAGCCAATTTTATCATCACTACCAATATATATAAGGAAGAAGTCCTATTATCCCTTCCAACTTATGCGGAGTCGCACTATGTCTCCTCCAACTTGTAATACCGTTTGTTTTACCTTCGTCGATGGTTTGGCCAGTGGTTTTGCTGATGTGGCGGTCACGCTGGCACCGAGCACGTGCCTTGCGCTGACATGATAGTCCACGCTGGCACCATCACCCATCACGCTCACACTGAATTGTTGGCCCGTCTTCCCTAGTGCTGACTCCGCCTTCGGCCACCGTCCTGCTTGCTCATCTAGAGTGGAGGACATGCTGACGGGCTGTTTTGTCAGAGTCTAGGAACTCGATGAGGCACAGATTGCTCCAGAAGCTTCACAAAAACATGTCAAAGACCGGAGTCGGTGTTGTAGTCGACGGGAAGAGGTGTAGCTCGGGGCTCATCGATGAGGCGGCTTCGTAACTCGACGGCGATAGAAGAGTTTCAAAATCCGGCAACAACGTTTGTCAAACTTGATTAAGAAGTTGATCATGAGGTGCGCAGAGACCCAATGGAGCTTCCTCTAAACTGAATCAAATTGGAACTCATCGAGAAAAGAAATCAGAAAGGGGGTAGAACAGAGCTGGTGGTTCAAGAGAAAGGGGTAGAAGAGAGCTGGTGGTTCAAAGAGAAAAAGAACCAGAGAAATGAGAGAGGCGAAGAGAGAAGGGAAGGCCCGTAGACTTATCCCCCCCCCCCCGGGCATAGGCGACAATGCCAGGGCCAGTGCAACGGTGAACAGTTTGCATGGCCGTGCTAGGAAGCGGCGCATGTGTCGAGGCCTACTCGGCTAGAGAGAACAAGAGTAGAGAATGACAGAAAATAAGAGACCGAGCAAGAAGATGCTTGGAGAGGCAAATAACTGGTATCACGAGTTCAAGTACTGCAGATAACTGGTATTATTGTTGGAGAAGGCATAATGCGACCCCGCATAAATTGGAGAGGCAATAAGACTTTTTTTCCAAAAAAAAAAAAAGTTCTCGACCCAGCTCCTCGTGTGAGCGGCCCAATGAGTGGAGGTAGGCCGAATAAGATTGTAAAGGCCCCATGCCCGTGTGGCCGTGTGTTTTCGGGGCGGTCATGGCGTGTTTCGGCCCAAGAAAGAGAAATGCGAGCCCAAACTCATGTCTTCGCCGTCGCACGCGTTCCAATCCGTTCTTCCCCATCTCCGATTCGATCTTCTCCTCCCACCGACGACTCTTCTTCCTTCCTCTCTCTATCCCTAGGGTTTCGAATCGCATCTCGCCCCCGTCGCCATGGACCCGTAAGTCTATCTCTCTCTTTCTCAGCTTCTCCAGCTCGCTACCTCCTAGGGTTCCGTCGCCTGACCCCGATTTGCCTACCTCACCTGCAGCTACATCGACGAGGATGGCGAGCCGCTCATGGACCCCGACGCGCCAGACCTGTCTCCAGAGCCGCAGCCGGAGCCCTACGACGACCTGGAGGACGATCTCGGCGAAGGCGGCGAGTGGACCCGCGACCGCTCACCGACGCCCGTGCACGGCGCGGACGACGGCGGGGCGGGGTCCTCGTCCAGGCCGCGGAAGCGCCTGTTTAAAAAAGGGTGGTGGCGGCGGCGGCAGCGACGTGCCCGACGGGCTGGAGGATTGGGGCCTTGAGGACGCTGACGCGGGCGCGGCCGAGGTATCCGCGGCCAAGAAGGGGAAGGGCTCGTCGGCGCTGAGGGACCTCGCGAGGGGAGGGTCGGGCAAGGACAAGAAGGAGAAAAGAGGCGGAGGAGGATGACGGGAGGGATAGGGGGATGGCGAGGGAGAAGAGGGGATTCTCCGGTGGGAAGGCCTCTGGCGGTGGGGGTGGGCACCGCGACCAGGATGACGACGGGGAGAGGGAGATCCAGGAGCTCTGGGATACCATCGCCGGAGGCGATTCAGAGGTAAGGACGGTCGCTTTAGTCTGAGAGATTCACTTGAATGAGTTTGTATGCTACTATGCTGCAGCTGCTAGTTCAATCGGTTGCTTTGTGTTGGTTCGATCAGGAATTTAAGATTGATCTTTAGCTGTTACAGTGTTTTGCAGCCAACTTTTGCAGTCAGGATGTATTACTGTTAGCATCTTCAAAGTCTCGTTGATAGCATTTGAAGCTGTTGATATATATCAGAATGCTGTATGTGCTTGTTTTTACTTGGTTATCTCCACTGCCACTATAAGATATATAAACATTGTAACTTGTTTGTGATATCTTAGTTCTGGGCATTGTACATAAATTATTATTGAAACAAACCTTGAGTTCTTGTGGAAAATGTCTTGTTTACTTGGATAATCAGTATGAGGTCAATTTTGATCACACTTTTAGCATTTCCTTCATTTTCTACTAGAACTGCATTCCAAAATCGCTTTGTAGGACTCTTTTAGGTCCATACCAAGTCAGGTCAGTGGAGTTTGTTACATGCATTACATAGTGTTAACAGCGCATATTTTCATTGCGATTGGTATTTTCATGGTCTTTGATTGTCTAAATGCACTGCTGTGCTGACTTATATAATCTTGGAACAGGATGATCAAGAAGGTGTTCGAACTGTAGATGATGATAATTTTATTGATGACACTGGAGTTGATCCAGCTGATCGCTATGGCAGTGACAATGAACGACATTCCCCTAGTCGTTATGCACAGGTGCTAATTCTTAATTGTTCAGATGCCCAAGATATTTTATGTTGTTGCAGTCTGTTAAGAATGGACATGGGGCTGAAATGTTGAATCAATGTTTGCTGTCTGTCTCTCATTCCTGTGCCTGCAAACCTTTTGTATTGTTGTCATCCATATTAATTAAACGAAGTATGATGCTAAAGATCCATTTCATAGTATTAGAGGAGGTTATTAAAAGCTTAGTCTAAAGTCATTGGTGACAAGACTAACATGTTTGTCATATCTCATTTACTTTTCAAAATTCAAATCAATTTTGATGTTCATGTTTTACATGAGGAAAAAAAAATTAGAATGATGTTATCCTCTGTTTTTGTGGCCTTTGCAACCTACATCAGTGAATTCCTTTTACTGTACAGGCAGAGGAGGGTGAAGATGATGAAATTGAGCGACTCTTCAAGGGTGGTAAGAAGAAGAAGAAATGATCGCCCACGTGCAGATATTGGTCTTATAGTGGAACAATTCATTGCTGAGTTTGAGGTAGCAGCCGAGGAAGACGCAAACTTGAATAGGCAATCAAGCCGGCGATTAACAAACTTATGAAGCTTCCACTGCTCATAGATGTTCTCTCTAAGTAAGTTGTGAAGATACAACCATTACCTGTGGTTTTAGTTCGTATCGATATTTTTAATAGCTAACGACAATTACTTTCTTTCCCATCATTGTTATTTTGCAGGAAGAATCTTCAGCAGGAATTTCTTGATCATGGAGTTCTCACTCTTCTAAAAAACTGGCTTGAGCCCTTACCTGATGGTAGCTTGCCAAATATGAACATTCGATCTGCCGTGCTGAAATTATTAACGGATGTAGGCGTCTTCATTTTCTTCTTCCTTGTACATTGAGGAATTTCATTGTTTCTGCATAAGACCAAACTTGTTATCTGTGATTAATGTTTTGGGTCCTTTCTGGTATTTGTTGATGACAGCTATATGTTTCTTTCACAGTTTCCCATTGATCTGGAACAGTTTGACAGAAGAGAGCAGCTTAAGAAAAGTGGTCTAGGAAAGGTATACATCTCTTTGGTGCGCTATGATATTATAATAATTTTGCAGATTATGTGCATGTTCTTAATTCTATCCCTTGATGCATACTTAGGTCATCATGTTTTTGTCAAAATCTGATGAGGAGACTACTGCAAATAGAAAACTTGCTAAGGAACTGGTGGATAAATGGGTATTTTTGTGTTCACAGAACTCATTTATTTTTTGCATGCCTCTTTGCTCTCAGATGTCCTTGCTTGTTATGATGTCTTATCCTTATTGTTAAAAAAACAGAGCCGACCTATATTCAACAAGAGCATGAGATTTGAGGATATGAGGAGATATGATGATGAAAGGGCTCCTTACAGGCGGCCACAAATGAGGAAGTGAGTGAATGCATCTATTTATCTGTTCATATATCTGATTGTTATAAGATTGTTGTCTTGTGTATTATGTTTGTACCTTTGTATTCTTATGTTGATTATTGTTATGTTTCCTGAAGGCCTTCGTCAAGTAGCTCTGGAATGCAATCTAGAGACGATGATCTTGATGCTGACTTCTCTCAGTAAGTCTTGGCACATATGTATTTGTTTTTTCAATGCACACTGCAGGTTTTGTTGCTGTTCTGCATTTGTAGATTAATTGGTTTGTTCTGTCTGTATAGACGCAAGTCTGGACAAAGTGGTTCAAGGCAACATGCTTCAAGGCCAGAAGCCTCACCATTAGACTTTGTCATTCGCCCGCAGTCCAAAATTGATCCTGAACAAATAAGGGCTCGTGCTAAGCAGGCTGTACAAGATCAGCGCCGCATGAAGGTTATCCCTGGCCCTTTCAAAACACATTTACATTTTGTCACTCTTTTGTCAAACGAACACTGATTATCAATCGTTCTTGTTGGCCATTCAGATGAACAAAAAATTGCAGCAGCTCAAAGCACCCAAGAAGAAAAATCTTCAGGCGTCAAAACTCAGTGTGGAAGGCCGTGGAATGATCAAGTACCTGTAGTCCATCCAATCTGGCATCCACAGCAAGCAACGCCCCTGTGGATGGTCATTGTGACTGCAGCAGGTGGCTAAAATAGTATGGCACACCCTACTGCCATCCGAGGGCACATAGCTCGGTTTCAATAATTGCTTGGATAATCGTGGATCTTTATCCAAGTATTTTTCCTGCCTGGTAGGGTGCTACAGATGGGCTTCACACAGACTTGATCAGTCAGGCGCTATTTATAGTGGAAAAACACTGACTTTGCATGAATGAATATCTATAGCGATTTTCCAGCAAGAGCGGTGCCTCTACACTGTACAAATGTTTGTTTGATCGTGCTGTAGGTTGATTTGGGTTTAAGTCTCATCCTTTTTTTCCGTTTGAAAAACATTGTTTGTTTATGCAATCCAAACAAATGTTACAATTTGTGCTAATTGTAACTGCATAAATACAGGAACAGACATTCATACATGTTATGGTTTCATCAAGATTTTTCATTCTGACAAAAAGCTAGTGGTGGCGAGGCAACATTTGTGAGTTACTGGAATTCTTTTTTTTTTCTTAAACAGCTACTAGAAATCTTGTTAAGCTTTTGGTGCAAGTATATTTTTGGAACACTCGATCCGCTTTGTTCATGTTTGCCAAGTGATTAAATTGAAGATGTTCAGTATTTTGAACTCATGACAAGAGCTTGAATTGTTGAAACTTGGATCAAAATATTGTATCCATGGCCTGTGGATCGCCAGTCTTTTCCAGCCATCTTGCTGTCGTTGTCCCAAAACATGCTGTTTGATGCGGACGTGCAAATCAATCGGAATTTGCAGATGTTATGGTACGTACGTAAAATGATGGCTAAGCAAGGCAGTTCACCAACTGAAAGACGTAATTTGTACTAGCATGCTTTGCTTGGTTATCTTTATTTTTGTTTCGTAGAAGCTAACGGAGGGTTTTTTTTTATGAGAAGAGGTTAACGGAGTTGGAGTTGCTAGCAGTAGCTAGTACACGAATGAAGTAAAGGTGAAATTAACTTTCAAATGGACTAAAAGTACATCTTCCGATGCAACATTTTATTAACATCTTTAAATAGATTCAACATTTTTATTAAAATATTCTTATGCCATGTTTCTGTGGCTGCGATCTATGTGGATAGGCACACAAAAATCGATGAACCGTTAAAATTTGACAAAAAATAATTGAATCATCAAATTCGCTGTTTCTTTCTGTTACTTTCATTCGAAAGATGTAAGGATTTCATTTCAAACTAGTAGATTTTACTAAGTAACGCGTTAATTGCTTTGTTTGTTGCAAAAAAGTAACAAATAACTAAAAATAGAGGTCTCCCTCCTTTCGCCAGCTCGTCTTCCTTGGTCTTCCTCCCCTCCCCAACCATCTCGCCCACGAGGCGAACCACCCTCCCGAGGAGCCACCGAATTCCGCGCCGCGGGTTCGCATTCCTCGCGCCGCCCACCAACTTCCGGCCTCCCCCTCGCCGCCGGCGCCATGCCGCGGCGGGGCGAGACGGCGGTGGTCCCCATTGACGTCGACGGCGGCCAAGGCCGGCCCAAGAGCCCCGCCACCGCAGCCACGGGCCGGCACCACGGCCGCAGCGGGCCGCAACACCAGCACCGGAGCCGCCCGCCCCCGCCGCCGCCACAGGAATTTCGGCCGTTCCGACGGTGGTTCCCGTTTCTGGTGCCCCTCTTCATCGTCGCCAATGTCGTCCTCTTCGTCCTCACAATGTACGTTAACGATTGCCCCGCGCACGCCCAGGCCACCGGCGCCGCGATTGGGGGTTCCATCGGCGAGAGCGCCACCGCGCAGGGGTGCTGGCTCACGCCGGAGCTTGGGAGGTTCGCGTTCCAGTCGTTCAAGGAGAACCCCCTTGTCGGTCCCTCGTCCGCGACGTAAGGCGCTTTTAAATTCAGTGTAAAATTGGGATCTGTGCTGTTGGCTTGGTTTAGGTTGAGTTAGATGTACGCATTATGAAAATTCTTCCGGATTTGATAAAATGTACCTCCGCTAGGGCCTTTATTTGGTCGTTTAGGCCGCCTGGTGGAATGGTTACCTGGTTGGGTGGATTATGGTCTCCCTTGTGGTGGATTCGTTGATTAATAATAGGACATTTTGGATTTTAAAATCAGAGTTAGCAATCTGACATGACAGCATCAGGCATGGTTCAGGTGCTGTTTCTTGGGCATGAACGGTTGAATATATGCTTGATCAAACAAAAAGCTGCTTGCATAAAATTAGTATCGATTGTCACTTGATTGAATCTGATAAAGTACACTGGCCTTCTTATATCAAAATCATTTTAGGTATGAATTGGGATGCATTTATTAGTGTTCAGAATTTCAGATACTGAATTTGTGACCAACAAAAAACCTTACAGTTTTTCTGCATAGTTTTTTTCTTCTTCTAAAGATTTTCTTGTGAAATTGAGATTGCGGCTGCTGGATATAACATTCCTGTGACCTTGACTACATTATCATGAATAAAATACTTAAGTTGGTTCTATTTGGCTATTTATTTTGAAGGTCGATGGCACTTTTGCCATCTTATTATTTAAGAAAGACATTTTCCTTGGTTTACTTTTATTGTCATATGAATAAGTCTATTTTCATTTTCTGATACAGCCGTCGCTTATATGTAGCATGAGTTCCCTAGAGCAAATGATAGCTTATTTCCAAATCTCTCAGACCAGTTAAGAAGCAGATGCAATGTGATGCAAGGATAAAATCTTGTACTACTTTATACTCTGATTTCCCTTCCCTCTCTCTTTTCTTCTTTTCCTTCTTCCTTTTTTGTTTGTTTGCTCTTTTGCTTTGGCTCTTCGGGTTTCATCTCTAGCTTACCCCAACTTGCTTGGGATTTAACACACTTTGTTGTTGTTGTTGTTGTTTTATACTATCTGATAACCCCACTTTCTAGTTAAAACCATCCATGATTGCTTTTCAAAATTGAGATTTTTTTTCCTCTCATTATGTGATAGTCTTGATAACATGTAGGCTCAACTGACATATATTCCAATTTCCCAGACTTCTGAGAATGGGGGCGTTAGAAACCAGTAAGTTACCAAAGATCACGAAGGCTGGCGTCTCATTACATGCATTTGGTTGCATGCTGGGGTCATCCACATACTTGCTAATATGTTGAGTCTCCTATTGATTGGGATCAGGCTTGAGAAGGAATTTGGTTTCAGTAAGTGTTGGAACAAATACCATCAGTTGTTTGGAGTCTGGCTGTTCTTATGAGGTCTCATAACCATAATTAATGATTGTTTGCTGCAGTGAGGATTGGTGCATTGTATGTCCTATCCGGAGTTGGTGGCAGCTTGATGTCTGCTCTCTTTATGGCGTCGAATATATCTGTTGTGCTTCAGGTGCACTATTTGGGCTACTCGGTTCCATGCTGTCAGAGCTAATAACAATTGGACAATATATGAAATAAGGTTGATTTTAATTATGTGCATTGTTTTTCATGAATCATTCCATATTTGCACGTGTCTAATTCCTTTTTTGTTTGAAAAACAGTTTGCAGCATTGTTGACTCTAGTTATGATCATTGTCATCAATTTAGCTGTTGGGATCCTTCCTCATGTTGATAACTTTGCTCATCTGGGAGGATTTGTGTCTGGGTTCTTTCTTGGTTTTGTGCTGCTAATGCGCCCACAGTTTGGATACATTAACCAAAAGAACTCTCCTCTTGGATTTCCAATGGGTGTAACTAAGCAGAAGTTCAAGACATACCAGATCATACTTTGGGTTATTGCTACAGTCATATTAATTTCTGGGTAAATGTCTTACTGATCTGAAAAACAAAAGTTGTCTACTCAGCCTTTGCAGTTCTACTGTTTTTGCTAAACTTTTCCTTTGGCAGTTTCACTGTCGGCTTGGTTTTACTACTTCAAGGGTACAATGCTAGCGAGCACTGTTCATGGTGCCATTACCTGAGCTGTGTGCCAACTTCAAAGTGGAGCTGCAATGCACCAAATAACTATTGCATGGTAAACTTTCTTCACACATGATTCTCACTAAATGTACTTCATCATGTATAAAGTTGATTTTAGCAACAAGTTCTGTTGTGTTCATTCCGATAAGCGTAGATATTTGTTAGAATTTGTTTATCGGAGAGCGTTTATCTTGTAATATGGTTGGCATGTTATTGCTACAGAAGTGCAGTGTTTATGTATATTTAAATTTGTTATGTCGTTACTGTAAGTTTACTAATACCAAGCTTCTCCTGCAGTCTTCGCAGCTTGGAATCAACTAAACCGACATGCCAAAGCACTGGAAAGACAGCAACATATGTTCTCACCGATCAAGTAACTCGGAAGCAATTAAAACTTATGTGTTGGTCTTTGCGGTTAATGGCAAATGTATCATGTAGTTTGAACCAAGGAGTTGATGCTCATATATCTTTGGAAGAAAGAAATAGAAGCCTATATTTGCATTGAGCTTCTCTGGTAATGCTTTTTATGACTTCCCTGGTTCTGTTCCGTTGTGCATCCTGTGTATTATGAGGTCAGTTTGTGGTAAAAGGTCGATAATTTTAGGCAGTAGCTTCTGAAATATTAGTTGAGCACTTGCCTCATCATTTGAAGATCCGTCAAGCTTAAATGTTGTATCAAGAGATGGTAGGCTTGGTGAATCATAAATCATAATCCATTAAATTTTAAGAAAAATTATTGGATGGATTATGTGACCGTATTTAGAACGACTACCAATTATTGGATACATAGAGGTAGATTGGAGACAGCCTTGACAAACATGGTAGGAATCAAGAGTTTATTCTGATCAAGTGAAATTGCTGCAAAATGTAGTGGAGCAACGGCTAGTGGTTGGAAGCTTATATAAATTCGTTGCTGGAGTCTTGGAGACCTCTCTTGGCCAGTGGAATACCTGAGAGCATTTGGTAAGGTCCAGAGGAAAAGAGGAGAGCACGAGGAGGAGATATTGCATATCTTGAGAGTGCTTGTGAGAGTAACAAGGAGCGATCTTGCACATCTAAGGCTAGGGTGTCCTTGAGGGTGTGATCTACGTTGTTACTCTTAGTCTATGGTGAGACCTAGACCGGTTAGGTGTCGGATGACGAGCCCTATCATGATTGGTTGTGAAGGGTGTCACATATTTGTACACGGTTTTGAGCACGCCTGGTGAAAGAGGCATCACTATTGAGAGCCCGTGGTCGGCTCCAGGAGTGCGGTAAGTTCTCGAGGAGAGGCCAGCTTGTGCCTTGGTGGTTGCGACGGACTCTTTCGCGACCCTGTAGGGGGTCTCCTGTGAACATCATGTGGCACGCCCTTGGTGGTTAGGGAACGCTGGTCCCCACCCCCCCCACCCCTCATCGTCCGCTGTCGCCCGCATGGTCCTCGCTGGTTCGGATCCATAGGCTTTTTCGACCCTCATCCTTCTTGCCCTCCTCCTAGATGAATTTCTTCATCAATAGAGAAATCTTTGAGGAGGTGCTTGATCGGAGAAGCCGTGGTTGGGGGCATGGGCCGTTCCACTTTTCTCCGAAGTGGTTGTTGTCCCCTCACCGGCCGGTGGGACGTGCGGGCTTACACTCAGCGGCGGCTATAATAGGGTCGCAGCCAGGCCGCGACTTTCTTTTTCTTTTTCTTGGGACGGTCGGGGCGCCCTTGCCGGTGTCCTTATTCCGCTTCCCTTTGCCCGCTCTCCGGGGTGCGGTTTAGGACCGTGCCCACACATTCTTCGCCGAAGGTGAAGCTCGTGGCGATGTCTAGGAGCTCTCAAGCCGTGCGTGGACCCTTGTGGCCCAACTCGTGGATGAGCTGCTCGGACGTCATACCCGAGAGAAAGGCGCCGATGATGTCAGCATCGCCCACGTTGAGCAACTTATTGCACTTCTTGCTGAACCGCCTGATGTAGTCCCGAAGGGACTCATCGGCTTTCTGTTGGCAATTCTTGAGGTCCCAGAGGTTACCCGGACGGACGTAGGTTCCTTGGAAGCTGTCGATGAAGATGTCCCACAAGTCTGCCCAGCTAGAGATCAGACCCGCGGGGAGGTGTTTGAGCTAGGCTCGAGGTGAGTCGGCGAGGTAGAGGGGGAGGTTGCGGATGATGGCGAGATCGTCGATGGCCCCTCCCGCTTGGTAGGCGAGACGGTATCCTCGAGCCAGAGGCCCTGGATCGGTCCTCCGCCCGTGTACTTGGTAGGCACCCGGAAGAGCGCCTGGGGGAACGCAGCACCGCGAATACGCGAGCTGAAGACCCACGGCCCCGAGAACTCGGGCTCTGACGTCCCTCCTCTCCTCATCGGTGTCATCGTACTATCCCTCGTAACGCGGCTGGGTGCCCCCTTTCCCTGTTCCGACGCTCCTTCTTGAGCCGGTGGGCCTCAAGAGTCAACCGTGCGTCACGGTTGGGTCCGTACCGGTTGTGGATTGGAGCTTTCTGCGGTGCACCTTCATTGCGAGGGATTTGTTGGACCGTGCGTTGCTGATACCCCTGCCGCGGCGCTCTCTCCGATGGGTCGGGAGGCGGTGCCCTGTCGGCTTGACTGGGCGGCGCACCGGAATGAGCTTTCGGCCTGGAGTCTAGCAGCCTTGGCCAGCAGCGTGGCGACCACCCACTGAGCCTTTCACGCCTCGGGCGTCGCGGGCTCCGGTAGGGTCTGTAGGAGCGCGGCCGCCGCTGCTATGTTCTGCCGTGCACGGGCGAACTAAGGTGGCCCCTGGTCGTCTTCGAAGATGCGTCGGTGAACATCACATGCGGCCGCTCATGCGCGTCCGCCCGTGGTCTGGCGGGCCAATTCGCGCTCGACCTCGGCTCTTTCCTTCTCCACCTGGTGCTGGACGTCCTCCAACTCTGCCTGTCGTGCCCGCAACCATTGCTGAGGGTCGTCTGGGCGAGGTCCGACGTGCGCCCCAACAACCGGGGCGATAGGAACATCGACGAGGTTGTCCCTTGCCTCGGGGTTTGGTGGCGGGTTTGCCGGAGCCTGGGCTCTAAGGTTCAAGGCAGCCCCCGCAGCCAAACTCCTGATGACGTCAGGGTCTGGGACTGGCGCGAGTTGCACCATGTGGCATTCGCGCGGGGGGTCCTGAGCCGCCACACAACTGTCCATTTTGGACCTCAAAGTCACCGAGGGACCCCACATCGAGGAGGTCGAAGAGAGACTCATTAGGACGCTCGATCATGCCGACGAAGTTGAGGGGGATCGGAGAGTCGAGGTGGGCTGTTGGGCCCTAAAATTCCTAGGTTGTGTTCTGCAAGCCGTGCGGGAGACGTTCCCTTGGGTCCTGGCGACGAGCTACGGGAAAAGCTGCTCGCCCCCTAGGAGCTGCCTGTGGACGTTCGCGAGGGCGAACGCTATGAGACGGAGATCCTACGGCGTTGGGACGGGTCCCAGGGATCGCTCCAGATGGAGCCATAGCTGGTCGCTGTAGTTCAGTACGGGGAGACGATCACCAGCAGCCCGCCGGGCTGCAGGCTCCAGCCGGATAGCCTGCAGTGCCTCGGTGGCTGCTTCGGTTGCCGCGGCGATAGGGTCCATGAGGGTCTCATCGACGAGCCCCGAGCCCCGTCCGCCGGTATTTTTCGAAGTCTAGCGAACAGCCTGAGTCCTCCATCCACCATGAATGTGGGGGGGGGGGGGGGGGGGAGGTGGGCACGCTAGCGCACAATAGCTCTCGATCCGCCGTCGCGATGAACTCTAGTTTTCCAAAGAAGATTCTAGAGCTCGGAGTCTAGATGGTGAAGAAACTCGCCATCCGAATAGAAGGAGTGGTGATGCAGGAGAGACGCGCAAAGCCCCTACCTAGCGGCGTCAACTGTCGGTGTTTAGATCACCGGCTAGTAGAATTTATTCTAGGGGATGCGCGTCTCAAGTTCGGTGATGGCAATGCAAGAGGACACGGGATTATACTGGTTCAGGGTAGTCCCCCTGCGTCCAGTTTATGGATTAGTTCGTGTTACTTGCACCGGGATGGGGTGTACAAAGTGGGTGAGAGAGGAAAACAGTTCCAAGTCTCAGTGCGTGTGTGCTCTAAAGCCGTGATGCTCGCCTCTTGTTGTTCTCTCGTGGTTATCTCGTGTCCTTAAGAGTGTGGTGGACCTCCCCTTTTATAGTTCAAGGGGAAGGGCCCGTTATACAGAGAGGGAGAGAGAGAGACTAGTGTGAAGGTGGTCAAGACGTACTGAAGGGGGCACGAACTCCGGTCGCCGACGTGGTCTTCAATGCTTGCGGGGCCCATCGACGTGGCTTTTGCGTATGGGGGTGTCCAAGCTCCTCCGTCATCGGTCATGGCCTCCTCTCCTTGTAGAAGTCGTGTTCTGCAATAGCTGGGTGGTATAGTGGACGTACAGTCGTGCTTTGGTCATCTTCGCGACATGCTTTGCTAGCCTTGCTCGGCACGTCATTGCAGCGGTGATGGGCGCGGGCAGCCCGAACCGCCTCGTCGGTACGGGTCTGCTCCTGTAGACGACGTGCTTCGTGGAAACGGGATGGCTTATGGCGGCTGGTTGTGACGACGCTAGGTACGGTTGCGTCTCGCCTGTCCATCAAGCTGTCCTTGATTTGCTGTGCTCGACGTGTTCTTCCGAGCGGGGCGAGGCACATGTCACGTGTGCTCCTACAGCGTTGGGTCGTGCCCCATCAA
The DNA here is from genome assembly GCA_032690845.1 of Eleusine coracana subsp. coracana. Lineage (NCBI taxonomy): Eukaryota > Viridiplantae > Streptophyta > Magnoliopsida > Poales > Poaceae > Eleusine > Eleusine coracana. Next base: position 16,547 of record MU847526.1, read on the forward strand.
AAGAGGGGGGTAATGATGGTGCGGGAGCAGGCCCACAGAGGGATTTGACCCCTCTGCGCTGTGGCGCACTACGGCCATTTAATTCAGGGAGGGGTGGTTGAACCCCCGCCCCGTTGGACCCCTTACGAGGGTCGGCTTGTCGCGACGCGCTTGTTTGGGAGCATTTGGAGTGGGATCCTGCCCTGTTCCCCTGGTCCGGTCGTACCGGCTCGTACTGTCTCCCCTTGTGGATTCAGTTCCATCGGTATGGCCTCACCTTGGGACTTGGGGCTTCCTGACATGGATGACAGGAGCTAGTAATTACGTCTCTGCTGCGCCCCGCGTGGCGCAGGTATGACTCCTGTGTGAGCCAGGCTGGCGCCCTCATTGGTGGGGCCGACATCCCATGTGGGGCATACTTGACCCACTACGTGGGAGTTAGCGATGAGTGGAGACACCCCGACCCCTCGGGGGGGCGGGGGGGGGGGGGGGGGGTCGGGCGGAGCGAAAGTCGTCTGTGTCCATGCACGAGGTGGTTGAGTCGAGCGAAGGCCCCTTACCCCTAGGGTCGAGCGAGGCGTACGTTGGTGCCGACCCCTTCGACGGAGGGGTCGGGAGCCTTTTTGTCGGGGTTCTTGCGACGGAGGCTTCTCGATATGTGAGACGGCTTAAGTTTTGAGAGAGAGGTAGCCTCCTGGTCCTGTGGTGGGCCCCGGGATTTTCTATTTAGCGCCATGTGGCATCGCGGATATTTTCTCCCGACAGATAGTGAAGCATTAAGTCTGCTTAGGTGACAGCTTGAAGAGGTTCAGGGTTGAAAGAGACCTGGTCCTTGGCGGATCCCTCAATGGAGACGTAGGTTCCTTGGTGGAGCTGAATTTCGATGAAAAATTCTTGTGTCTTCCTATCTCTTTTTATTGTTGTTTAAATCCTGCTTCTGTGCTTTGCTTGTTGTTGCTTATCTGACTAGTTGTAGTGCTTTGTTTTCTAGTTTTACCTATGTAGGTTGCTTGCTAGCTAGTGTCCTTTTTGTTGTTGCTTTCTTGCTTGTTTAGCTGTTTGCTCCTAGCTTGAATCGTGCTAACTTGTCCATTTCGATGACCGATCTATTTTTCCGCTCGAGATCATCGAACATTGTCCTACTCTAGTCAAATATTTGAAAGAATTGGACAATATTCTATTATAGTTGGACATTGTAGTCGGACAAGTTTTTTCCTATGTTACTAATTCTTCGAATTAAGTGAATTTCAGGGATTATCACCTTTTCAACCCCCTGTAGGCGACTTTCAAATAGTCATAAGTATTGTTTGTGTGTATTATTATGTATTTACTAAGTGTGTATCTATGAAGGATTAGAATAGGAGGAACTTGTTCTTGAGCTATGAAGAATGATGGAGGGGAGGAAGAAGACGTCTTTGTCTGTCTTGAGGCCTCTCTTTTTTTCATATCATCAAGAGTGCATTTTACATCGGCTTAGGGTGTATTTGTCAGAGTTTATGTTTATATAATAAACTGCTTATGTTATAATTTATCTATTAAAAATATTTATCTAACTTATTTGACTTATATAGCATAAAAAGTTAAGTCATTTGACAAAAGTGATTATTCAAACAACTTATCTAGAGAGTAAGCTACAAAAAGCTACTATATTAATGTTTTTTAAAAACTACTTATACTAGTATAAATTTAAAAACTGTTTATAGTTGCTTATTTCAATAAACACATTTGAGTTCAACCTGTTTGGTAGGATTTATAGCTTATTACTACATAAACAGTTTAATAAATTTTATTAAACGCACCCACTCAATGGGCCCATGCCCATCTCTCGCGATCGTACATGTACAACCAACACTCTTGAATCTTGATTGATTGATATTCAGTATTCATCAGCATCTCAATTTTCATTCGCCATAGTACACTCTTGAATCTTGACTGTATTTACCTTCACCCCTTTTTCTTTTTCTTTCTTTACCTCAGTCTAAGTATGCTTAATCCTTTGATAAAAAAGATCTCGGCTCCAGGAACCTGTCAACCTGAAGTCTTGAACTACGCTGGTTTCATACAACCTCTGCTCGTGAATGTGCTGTCGATGATAATGCAAAAAGTCATCGATATCTTTCTCCGCTTCCTCGGGTCAAACCTGCAAGGGAAAGTGAGCTCAGCAGGAACCGTTCCCTTGTTGAAAGTGAAACTTCAACACATTCCAGAAACAAATCTCTGTAAACTGAATTATCAAGCTGGAAGTAGAGAATGGCTAGGTAGCTGATTGAATCTTGTTAAATCGCGGCATCACCCTGTGGGGGAGATGCAGCTCCACTATGTACATGTAGAAGCAAACGAAGGGACATTTCATCGTCCATAAGTCCTCATCACGGCAACCGAGGTTAGAATAACCGGATTAACCGGCCGGTTCGATTTAGTGAAAAACCGATCAGTTAATCAAATTGTTATCATACCAGGTTCGGTTTTTTTTCGGCTAGCCGGTCGGTTAGCACGACTGACCGGGACCGATTTTCCGGTTAACCGGGATATTCCAACCCTGACGGCGACATATGCTAGTAATTAGCACCATGTTCTGGACTGCAGGTTTCAAGTATGTTTTTTTTTTGGTGTAGTTGAATTAGTTGATTGTATACCAAAGATTGTGTACAATCAAATGACCGGACAGTCCAGTGTGCCCAATGATAAATTAGCAACAGCAGGGTTGCCAGAGAAGGAAGAGGGCAGCAGTCGCTGCAGGTAGGACCAGAGCGAGTGAACTCTCAACGGGCCACTCAGGATGCGTTGTTCCGAATCCGAGAGTGGTCATCGTGCGGTATCGGAATGCTGACCATGGTCGGACACGGTCACGTGATCGGCCGACGACACTACGTGCCTCCAGTGGAAGGTGCCACCAATTCCTGGCAAGGATTCGTGATTCGTGAGCACAACGTCAGCTAGCTAGAATGCTCAAAATTAACGAGTTCTTCATCGATCTGATAAATGATAATCTGAAGGTCTCTGAACCTAGCACACCAACACTAACCAGAACTAAGACGGCGACAACATTCATTCACAACAAAAGACAAGAGGACTTTTATGGTGCATTTTACAAGTAGTTGTTCCCGCATTTGCGTTGGCAGACTTGGACAGAATGTAAGCACTGATAACAGACCATTATTTGGTTCTCCCCACTCCCCAGAAAGGAGAGAGAGTTTCCCCCATCCTGCTCTTTACGTGCATTTTGGTTGATTATGTGCAAATGAATGTTCAAATGCAGAGGAGATTTCGGGAGGCAGCAACGGGCAGCATCAAGGAAACAGCCACAAAGAATCAGGAGGAAGGTAGCTGCAAATCGCCGTAAACGACTGCAGGCTGATGTATTTGAAGCCCAGGACGACATTGATCAAGGTATGAAGAAATTGCATCATTGGTCAGTTGTTACTGAAACAGCAAGGTTGGTGCATCTTCTGATTTCTCTGTATTCTGCTCACTATCTGCGTATGTCTAATGCAGATGTGAACCTGCTGAACGAAAAGAATAAGAATCTGAAGTTGCAGCTCGCACTGAAGGCAAAAGAGCTTGAGCTTGAACAGAATCGTCGGCTCCAGTTAGAGTTGATTCTGAAGACGAAGGAGATCGAGTCCCTGCTGAAGCAGAACGAGGAGCTGAAAGCTGAGAACGAGCAGCTGTAAAAAACTGTGAGTTTCTTATGCTGTTATCAGTTATGTTCACTAAAACCATGCTGTCAACGTTATTAACATCACAGGAATGCTTGACATGCATGCTTAATGTTTTGCCACTAGAAATCACTTTTGTAGTAGTGTTCTAAATCCAAAAAATCCAGTACAGAACTGATAAGCTGAGAACACTTGCCGCCTCGCCTGCTGATTCGCCAGCGTGCTGGTCCCGATACACCTTGCTCGCTCGGCGTGCTTGCCATTCCAAAAAGTATTTTTTTTCAAAGTATTTGTTCATATTACCGATTCAGATGCTAGTTCGATTCAAAGTATTTGTTCATATTACCGATTCAGATGCTAGTTCGATTCAAAGTATTTGTTCATATTACCGATTCAAAGTACTGCAAGTGCTAACTAGTGCATGTGCTAGATTAGACGACATAGCATCATGTAACAACGATGCCTCGCAAGTCCTTTTCTTACGAGCAAATGAAATGAAGAAACGCATTACCAGTAGTGGAGGCTCCACATTGAGATGGAAACAAGAGAAAAAATTGAGTCCGGGAAAAATTACAAAAAAAAGTGCTCTGTGGGATTCGAACTGAGGAGCTCACGCCCCAAAGTCAGAGCTGACGACCAGTAGGACGACTATTGAGTGTTTTATTACTTGGAACCAGAATGTTATTTAATAAGGGTATACAGGGAAACTTACCCTCAAATTAATTATGCTTTGGTATGCTAAATGTTGTCTAAAACGAATAGAATTTCTAATATGGAGAGAGTATGTGTTGAGACATTCTTACCATGAGAAAAAAAATATTTCATGTATGTTGGGCTATCCCAAATGCTCGAAATTAAGTGTGTTTTTTTATTATTTTTTACTTCTGAGGGTGGAAAAATTCATTCAACCTTATAGAGTATTACATTCTTGTGTGTTTCTGAAACATTTGGCTATGGTGCTCAGTGGGATGAGCAAAGAAGGTCGATTACAAGGAGTGGAAGGTCGACTTCAATAAGTTGCAAGTCATGGGTAGGGAGAGAATGCTACTTCTGGAGGTGGACAGCCCTCTATAACATTAGGCATGCTGTTTCTTTCTGTGCCAACTGCTGTGCAATCAAGTGAAGAGGCACATGTTGATGCATACAACGACAAGATATGGATGTTTGGGGAGGCTGAAAACTGATATCAATATCACTAGAAATGTTCAAGCATATCTCCTAAGGTTGCAAGGAGTTATACAAGTCCTTTTATTTATTGCCTTATGTATCATCATTCAAAAGCTTACATGATGCAACATTCTACTACAGAAAGGTGTCTAGTTAATTTCTCACCTTCGTAGCTCATGCTGGAATCTCACCTGTATTTCTCGCTGACATTGGCTTGTTTCTGTCTGCTAGTTAAAGGAACCTTTGAGGATAACATCTGGGCATGGATATCATCATTACCATTTTAGCCAGTGTTCAGTTGTATAAAAGCACATCGCCTTACTAATAAATGTCACCATCATTCTGCTTTTAGCCTGCTTACTTTAGTGTGCATGCATTTGAGAAGATATGTCATGTTTGTCATATTCTGAAGAAAATAAATTTAACTCCAGCGTGCTTATGGTTGACTATCTCTGCCTATTAATCACACTGGGGTTCCTGCAGATGCATGTCGGAATCAGAGAGAATCAGGAAGTAGAAAGAGAAAAGCAGTAGTAAGGGATGAAGGTATGTACAAGTGTGTGATTTTAAAAAACACAGTTTTCTCTCTTACATGTCATTTCTTTGACTTTCTGTGTGCAGAAGATTCAGATATGTCTTCTGATGATTCTTGGAGGATTTCCAAGGAGATTGAGAACCTAACATCTCAGCTAGCTAAGAAAAAGAAAGAGCTTCGTTACTCTCAGGACATGAAGAAGCTCAAGCTTGAGTTGTCTCTGAAGGAGAAAGATGTTGAGCGCTTGATGAAGCAGAATGAGGAGCTTAAATCCAAGAATGAGAATCTCCAAAACACTGTAAGCATTCAAGTTGCATCTGCTGCCTATGCACCTGCACAAAAACAGCTGCTTATTCTTTGTAGAACCTTTATGTTATAACCAATATTTCTATTCTAATAGTGAGTGCAAGATGGGTTACCTCTATTTATGTCTTGAGCGAGTTTATGAATGCATTCTATGTCCATACTTGGTTCTCTACTTTGGTTATCTTATTGCTTTGTTAACTTCATGCAACATACTTTAGGTAATGAAAATCTAGTATCTTGTGAAATCGTAGAGGTGGATATTGGAGTTATCTGTATAGTATTTTAAATCTCAAATCTGGGTGATTAAAGAGTAATGTAAGTCACTCTGAAAGGGAAGCGTAAACTATCCATGTATATATGTTACAGTTCAATTGTTCTTTATTGCTTGTAATTAAAAGAATCCTGATGGTAACATAAGGGCATTCACTAATTTCACCTACATTATGATGGAAAAGAATAAAATTTGAATCTACTGTTCATATCAGTTTTTATCTTTGTTCACGCCAAATTTGCTGTTCGCACCAATTTTTATACCTGTGTTGATCTAGGTTGTGGAGCTGAAAAGTCAAATTGAAGCTAAAAACAGACATTTGCTGCAACTGGTGAAGAGGATGAAGACGTTGGAACCATCAAATGCACAGCTTGAGGAAGACAAGCTGAAAAGTCAAATTGAAGCTGAAAACAGAGGTATGCTGCAACTGGTGAAGAGGATGAAGACGTTGGAAACATCAAATGCACAGCTTGAGGAAGACAAGCTGTGAGAAGCACAATCCTTATCACATCCAATCATCAAGAAAACATGAAAGATATCTTGAAGTGCTCCACAAGGACAGTCTTCCTAACTACTAATTATTGCACCTTTGTGTTGCTTTTATGTTTTCCTGAGTCCTGAAAGTCTGAATTTTGTGTTTGCACTCGGTTCTTGGTTACATGTTGTATTCAAATTCTGTCTGTCGTCTATGGTAGGCGCATGAAAATTGAGATAGTAATCTAGAGTGTAAAAATTACTACGGTGAATGAAAATTGAGATGGTGGTGGATACCGATCAAACGAGTGTTGTATAGATCACGACTTCATTACAGGTCCACTGATTGGTCGTGCTATGGATTACGTGACGGACGCTAAGGCCATTCTTAGCACAAGGTTTATTTTATGATTTACAAGAGTATCATATCATCTTGTAATTTTTGAGTTGATTGAATGAAATTAGATCCCTCTACACAATTTTTTTTCACGGTTTCATGTGTTTGTTTAAATGTTTTATCTAAATAACGGATTTGATAAATATATACAGACGAAACTCAAGCATTTTCAATGGACATTTTAGTTTCAATTTTGGTAATCATGTACACGAAGTATCATTGCTATAAAACCCAACTCTATTTCCTTCTTATAAATTTTAAACCTTATACCATATCTCTAGTTTTTCCTATGACATCATTTATTTAGAATGAAACTCATATGAAACCTCCATATATTGAGATTGGTCTAAAATGTTTCTCAATTTTATTTTAATTCTGCGAGTATACTTACTAGTGGTACAAGATTTTTTATGTCGATAAAAAAAATTTGGGCGAGGAAGCGAAGGGGAGAGTGGAAAAAATCGAATCTTTTCTCTTTAGGCGTGTCCTCCATTTATTTGAAGGCGCGAAAGGGCGTCGGAGACGGCCCAAGATAATTCAGCCAGTAGCACTAGGAAATACCCTCCACGAAGACGTCTTTCAGAAAACACCTCTCGTGAGTGATGTTTTCCTCCACTACATAACATTTTTTGTTTAAAAGCCTAACACGTCATGTGCAATTTCAGAAAGCTGTGCTACAAGTGTACTGCATTATATGACGAGCAAGAGCTTAGTCGTTCTGATAGACAAGGCGTTTGCCCTGCTATTTGACGTTCTGTAAACTGGACTAGTATAGCCTAAGTAAATGTTGCACATATTTAATTATATTTGTGATATACGTAACTAAAGCATGGATGTAAATTATAGATGATGAAGGAGAATATTACTGGTAAAATAACAGTGTATCGGATTTATAATACGGCTGAGTCTGTAGGTCCGTTATACAGTACATTAGTAGGATCGAAAGCGTAACAGCATAGTTCTAAACAGTGATACAACATTATAGTACACTAACTGACAATAAATAACGACACAGGATCACAATAACTAATATAATTAAGTTTGTTACGAAGCATCAATGCGTTGCATATCAATTGTATCTTCTCTTGTTTTACCTCCACAGCGGATCTAGGCAAGTAAGCAGCCGGCCAGTCGCAGGCAACCTGGGATATGACAAGCATAAGATATATAAGACGCCAAAGCAACCGACTGAACGGATTAAGAAAGGTAATATGTATCCAGGCTTAATGCACTCATTCCTCCAGCAAAAAAAAAAAGAAAAAAAATATATCCAGATCAAGCTACTATTTGAGCGCATAATAGATGAATCATACGAATGAATTAATAATAGTGTTATATCTTTGAAGTATCCTACAATGGTCTATATCAGTAGTGGAGGCCAAACGGTGCAATTAAGTAGTCTCTAAGGTTTCCTTGAATGGTCTACAAAAAACAAATGAACAGAAGTGCATATTGAACATAAGATTAATTCTACAAACTTGCATAGCTAAAATAGCAGAATAGATGTTAAATAGCAAAAAATGTACCTAGAAAAAAACCATGGGGTTCACACATAACATGATCTATGTATTCCCAAACACTCCCTCCAATTTTTTTTATATGACATTAGGACAACAATTACTGCTGAATCAGTGGGAGTAACAATTTATTTTTCATATAGAAAATCTAAGGGAGTACAACTACGATGTGAAAAAAGATGATCACACATTTGGAAAAATACTAATGCACTATCAAGATGCAATTGATTGCATTGCATAATGAGGAGGTTTAAATTGCTGGGAAAAAGGAGGAAAATCGGGTATCATGTTAGTTTTGAGGATACATATTGCAGACAGCCCGTACACAAGCCATGCCTTAGGGATTTTTGCAGCAGTATTTGATTTCCTATTCTACTCATGTATTCCAACAGTTAATATTCATAATAAAACAGAAAGGAACTCTTCTCGTTAGAATAGGACTGTCAGAGGCAGCCGAACATAAGCAATTCCTATTCTACTCATGTATTCGAAAAGTCAATATTCATAGGACACCAAAAGGAATTGTTTTCGTTAGAATAGGACTGTCAGAAAAATTTATACAGTGCAACACATAAGGGATTACAAAGGTGGTATCTTTATGTTCAGATTATCCTTGACACTATATTAGTATTTATTATTATTCCCACAGCTGTTAATAGATTAAGAAATAGAGCCCAAATGGGTGGACTAATAATGGACACATAAAAATGAATCTTGCATGCTCTAAGCTGAACTATGCACATACCATTCATCACTATAACCTTTAATTGGTTAATGGTTTTGTGTGCTGTGGTGCTAATGGTTAACCATGTTGGAAATTTCAGCAGGGACTCCTTATTTTTTGTACCCAAGTCAACCAAACAAACAAATAGAACATTGCCTCCTGGAGGGCATGATTAAGCAAGCAACGCATTAACTTGAAGAGCAGTTTGTAAGAAACTAATGAAGAATATCACCATTATGAATTAAAATATGCAGAAAATTGCAACAAGAGCCATACCATAGGCATTAGGTAGAACAGTATAGCAAAGCAAGGGCCGGCAGCGTAAACATACCCTGAGGAGAACCATAAGCTTATTCGTAGGCAGTAGCACCGACAGAAATCCCTAAGAAACTATATAGCAAAATCAAATCTTTTGACCTGCAATAATAAGAACCAGCTATTGAGCTACTTAGTCTGCCTAAGAAAACAAAGGGAGGAGAGAGAGGATAATCCGGACTGTACCGAAAAAAAAGCATGCAAGAAGTAAACAGTACGGTTAATCAGCAAACGCATAGAAAAACATCCAATAATTTCTACAGCCGCCATTGTGTGGAGGAAAAACCATGAGAAACATATTGTCAATATAATGCTACTCAAAAACGTTTTCACTTCAAAACTATGGGAACAAACGGACCCATATTATGAACAGGACCAAACTAAAAGGGTGTCCACCTAAACAGTAAAATTATTCTAGCAGAATGCAAGTCCATTAGAGCACCTTGTTAGCATGTAGAACTGAATCCTATCAGGTAATACTATAACGTAATACTAATTTTTGGCCTGACCAGGTACATGTAAATAATAAGAGGATATAATTCCCACCCTAATGGAGTTGAAATGGAGCCTGAATATGACATACATTAGGCAAAAATAGCTCCTCTCCCTTGTCTGTTGGTAAAACCGGCCATGGCCAATACAAGACTTTTTGCAATTGGGAGATACAAATATTTAAAAAAAAAAGGAGTCAATCAGAGTGTGTCTTTATGTTGCTTTGCAATAATTTATTTGTCTCTAGTGTATAAATTACAAATAAATGAAATATTTTTTTGTTTTATTTTACTAAGATTGTAACTAAATATGCCATCATGAACTAAGTCTACATTCAGGGGGAAAAAAAGAAGTTAGCTACAAACTATTGTCTTCACTTGATTATAGCATAGGTTTTTGAAGAAAATACTGTCAAAATCACAAATGTTGTGGAATTCACCTATGATTACAATGACGTATCTCAAAAGTACTTACCTAGCTTTTCTGTCAATACTCCACAGGTCATGCACATGTAGACAGACCATATAAGAAGTAGCAAAGAGGTGCATCTTAAAGAAACAAGAACAGAAACAGCCAACCCCAGGCACAAAATCCTCCACAACCTAACACAGAACAACTCGATCATCAGACCATGCACGAGGTACAGAAATATGTGTCTGCAGTAAGGGAGACACTCACCTCGCATGAAGCTTCCCATGATAAAGGCACACAACTAAAGAGCAGGCACTAATATATTGTACCAATTAGTAGAGCATAACAGAGCAGACATATTTTTTTATAAAACTTCAGTAGTCAACAGAATTGAGCTAGCTGTGGTGACTCCAAAAAAGAAGAGGAAGAAATTATGTGAATATATGGAAATAAAGAAAAAAAAACTATCCTTCTATGGCTGCTCTGTAGCAACATCATCCAACATCGTTGATGCTCATTTGACATTTCAAGATATCATGATAGCTATAAAATTAGGAAACAAAAGGTCATTGGTTGTTAGTAGGACATGTTAAACAATGTTATAGGCCTCTTCATACAGCCAATTATCAGACTAAACACCTACCAATATCAAAATAATTGTTTTAGCTGCATATTTATATAGAAAATTAGCAAAAAAAATCTATTTTACTGGAAGTACAGATTCTACATATATCATAGACAAGATTAATCATAGCGCCAAACTTATATCAGAGCACGAGGTATCCACAACATGATGATTGATCTATAAAATTTACATATCAAATAGTTGTTCTAGAACTAAAATACATTATCAAGAATAAAGCCTATTGAGGTGAGCTATAATCAACTGAATAAAACACAATCACACATGGCAAGCAGTAATAGAGAGGATTTAGGGATTGAAGCACTCACCTAGCTTTTTTAGAACCACGAGGACCTGCAGTTTGACTGTGATATTTTTCAGTTTCTCATGAATAAATTCCAAGATCAGGCAAAACCAAGGGAGAAATCAAATATGAAAATGGAATCGCAAATAAATAACCTCAAATCTTGGCAAGGAACCAAATATCAGACACATTGAGGCAATAAAGAACAAGCAAAATGATTTAGTAAAAAAAGAAGAGAAGATCCTAAGGTGAAAAACTAACTTGCTCAGATCTTGCAGTGTTAAAAAGAGGATAATATGACCACGACAAAAGAGAAGGAAAAAGATGAAGATGAGTAAACCCAAAAAATCTTAAACGGAGAGGGAGGGAGGGGGGGGGGGGGTTACCCCATCGCCGGTGGCCGCATTTGCATGCTGCTGACGTCGAGCCGCAGCCCCGCCTCAGCTGTGCCGCATTGCGCCGCTCCGCCGCCTCTGCCCGGCGCTCCCGGCGCCTCCCCGCCTCCTCCGTCGCGCCGCGCCGCCCTTGTCTCCTCCGCTCGTCGCGTTGCCCCGCTCCCTGCGGCCCGTGCCACCGCCATCACGACGCCTTGCGTCCTCCGCGCTGCTGGAGAGAGATATAGAGAGATAGGGAGAGGGAGAGGTGAGGGACGGCGCAGTACAGTTTAAAAATTAAAAAAATCAAGGAAGCCAAAAGATGAGCGTGACCTAAGATGAGAAGGATGACAGGACCACCAACCACGTGTCCACGCCGTATAGGCGGTTTTTTTCAGCTCCCAGGATCGTCGACATATGAGCGCGGTGGTATGTATCGCTCCTAAAGAGGTTGGGGTCCCTTGAATGTTCTGCATCTCAAGCATCAGTTTCTAGCTTTATGGCCGGCAATGAGCCTGGCCTAATGATGCAGAACGTAAAGGGAGGTGTTGGGTGAGAAGGCTGCACACAATAGAGAACAGAGTTGCCTGGGGAGGGTGCCGGGTGTGCTTGCGTGGTTACTGGTTAGGCATTGGCGACGTGGACGAACTGATGATCGTTGCCGGTCACAGATCTCGTCTGCTCCCTAGCACCATGCTACTACGGCTAACAATTCTCTGCCGTTAGCTATAGCACCATTATTCAGCCCCAGGACCAAGGTACTCTCTCTATATCTCTCTCACCGTGTCTCATGTTTTCCCCAGCATCCACCACCGACATCAGGAAAAATGAGACGCAGGGCTTGTTGCCTCTTGCATAACTAAATAGGTTCTCTTGTCCGCAAATGTCCTTTGCTAGTGATGGCCATGTGTGGTTTAATTGATGACAGCTTATTAAACTTCATAGCTCATAGGTTGCCACTGAAATTGAGCTACACTATCGCTGCTCAATTTTTTGTATGTTCGTAGATCAATTATCTCGCTGATATTGTATTACAACCCATACACTCTGATCTAGAATCTGTAGCTTGCAATTTTTTGTACTAACTTCGAGTTTCCTAATTTTATAACAGGTCATGCACATGTAGACAGACCATATAAGAAGTAGCAAAGAGGTGCATCTTAAAGAAACAAGAACAGAAACAGCCAACCCCAGGCACAAAATCCTCCACAACCTAACACAGAACAACTCGATCATCAGACCATGCACGAGGTACAGAAATATGTGTCTGCAGTAAGGGAGACACTCACCTCGCATGAAGCTTCCCATGATAAAGGCACACAACTAAAGAGCAGGCACTAATATATTGTACCAATTAGTAGAGCATAACAGAGCAGACATATTTTTTTATAAAACTTCAGTAGTCAACAGAATTGAGCTAGCTGTGGTGACTCCAAAAAAGAAGAGGAAGAAATTATGTGAATATATGGAAATAAAGAAAAAAAAACTATCCTTCTATGGCTGCTCTGTAGCAACATCATCCAACATCGTTGATGCTCATTTGACATTTCAAGATATCATGATAGCTATAAAATTAGGAAACAAAAGGTCATTGGTTGTTAGTAGGACATGTTAAACAATGTTATAGGCCTCTTCATACAGCCAATTATCAGACTAAACACCTACCAATATCAAAATAATTGTTTTAGCTGCATATTTATATAGAAAATTAGCAAAAAAAATCTATTTTACTGGAAGTACAGATTCTACATATATCATAGACAAGATTAATCATAGCGCCAAACTTATATCAGAGCACGAGGTATCCACAACATGATGATTGATCTATAAAATTTACATATCAAATAGTTGTTCTAGAACTAAAATACATTATCAAGAATAAAGCCTATTGAGGTGAGCTATAATCAACTGAATAAAACACAATCACACATGGCAAGCAGTAATAGAGAGGATTTAGGGATTGAAGCACTCACCTAGCTTTTTTAGAACCACGAGGACCTGCAGTTTGACTGTGATATTTTTCAGTTTCTCATGAATAAATTCCAAGATCAGGCAAAACCAAGGGAGAAATCAAATATGAAAATGGAATCGCAAATAAATAACCTCAAATCTTGGCAAGGAACCAAATATCAGATACATTGAGGCAATAAAGAACAAGCAAAATGATTTAGTAAAAAAAGAAGAGAAGATCCTAAGGTGAAAAACTAACTTGCTCAGATCTTGCAGTGTTAAAAAGAGGATAATATGACCACGACAAAAGAGAAGGAAAAAGATGAAGATGAGTAAACCCAAAAAATCTTAAACGGAGAGGGAGGGAGGGGGGGGGGGGGTTACCCCATCGCCGGTGGCCGCATTTGCATGCTGCTGACGTCGAGCCGCAGCCCCGCCTCAGCTGTGCCGCATTGCGCCGCTCCGCCGCCTCTGCCCGGCGCTCCCGGCGCCTCCCCGCCTCCTCCGTCGCGCCGCGCCGCCCTTGTCTCCTCCGCTCGTCGCGTTGCCCCGCTCCCTGCGGCCCGTGCCACCGCCATCACGACGCCTTGCGTCCTCCGCGCTGCTGGAGAGAGATATAGAGAGATAGGGAGAGGGAGAGGTGAGGGACGGCGCAGTACAGTTTAAAAATTAAAAAAATCAAGGAAGCCAAAAGATGAGCGTGACCTAAGATGAGAAGGATGACAGGACCACCAACCACGTGTCCACGCCGTATAGGCGGTTTTTTTCACCACACCAATTTTACCAAAGGGTTGAACACGTCGGTGATTTTGCAGCGATGTAAATCGCACGATCCTAAAATCACGTGCTATCGTGGCTAGCGTGTATGCACTGGGGTGGGCGGAAGTTTAGAGAGGAAAAAAATTTCTTCTCTAAACGGGAGCCCGCCCCAGCGCGGACTCACATGCCACGTGGGTAATTTTTTTTTCTACCATCGGATGAAAATCGTCGAGAAGTGTACGAGCGGGTATCTATCATCTGATGCGGTGAAAAAAAATTGATGTACTGCGGTCGTCCTCTTCCCCACCCTTATCCTCTCCCCGCCTCTCTCTACATCCGCCAGCTTGTCTCTCCCTCATCCCGTCTTTCTTTCTCTCTCTCCAACCACCCCTCATCGACGAAGGGAAGAGGCAGCGCGGGACGTGAGAGGCAGCGGTGGGGCGAGCGAAGGTGGCAGGGTGACGCAGGCTAGCGAGGCGAGTGGAGGCAGCATGACAATCGCAAGGCTGGCCGGGGCGGTGACCGGAGGCGATAGGGTGGCACGGACCACAACGGGGTGAGTGGAGGCGCCCGTCGGTGATGACGGTGAGGTCTTCCTCTCCTCCCCCTCTCTCCTTGTGCCTCCTCTCTTTTTTCTCTCTTTGACTCTCAAAGCAGCGGCGGATGCAGATCGGCGGAGCGATGGCGACAACACGAGTGCAGGAGGGGAGCGTTGTAGCGTGAGGATGGTGGGCTGCAGTGTGGCTGTCCTCGTTGCAGCGCGGATCTGGGCTGGAGCGGGGCGCTGCCTCCCATGGATTTGAGTCTGGGCACAGAGTCCTTCCCTCCAGTGGATCTGGGCCGGGCCGGTGTGATGCAGGGCAACGAAGGTTGTTCTAGAACTAAAATACATTATCAAGAATAAAGCCTATTGAGGTGAGCTATAATCAACTGAATAAAACACAATCACACATGGCAAGCAGTAATAGAGAGGATTTAGGGATTGAAGCACTCACCTAGCTTTTTTAGAACCACGAGGACCTGCAGTTTGACTGTGATATTTTTCAGTTTCTCATGAATAAATTCCAAGATCAGGCAAAACCAAGGGAGAAATCAAATATGAAAATGGAATCGCAAATAAATAACCTCAAATCTTGGCAAGGAACCAAATATCAGACACATTGAGGCAATAAAGAACAAGCAAAATGATTTAGTAAAAAAAGAAGAGAAGATCCTAAGGTGAAAAACTAACTTGCTCAGATCTTGCAGTGTTAAAAAGAGGATAATATGACCACGACAAAAGAGAAGGAAAAAGATGAAGATGAGTAAACCCAAAAAATCTTAAACGGAGAGGGAGGGAGGGGGGGGGGGGGTTACCCCATCGCCGGTGGCCGCATTTGCATGCTGCTGACGTCGAGCCGCAGCCCCGCCTCAGCTGTGCCGCATTGCGCCGCTCCGCCGCCTCTGCCCGGCGCTCCCGGCGCCTCCCCGCCTCCTCCGTCGCGCCGCGCCGCCCTTGTCTCCTCCGCTCGTCGCGTTGCCCCGCTCCCTGCGGCCCGTGCCACCGCCATCACGACGCCTTGCGTCCTCCGCGCTGCTGGAGAGAGATATAGAGAGATAGGGAGAGGGAGAGGTGAGGGACGGCGCAGTACAGTTTAAAAATTAAAAAAATCAAGGAAGCCAAAAGATGAGCGTGACCTAAGATGAGAAGGATGACAGGACCACCAACCACGTGTCCACGCCGTATAGGCGGTTTTTTTCACCACACCAATTTTACCAAAGGGTTGAACACGTCGGTGATTTTGCAGCGATGTAAATCGCACGATCCTAAAATCACGTGCTATCGTGGCTAGCGTGTATGCACTGGGGTGGGCGGAAGTTTAGAGAGGAAAAAAATGTCGCGTATCGTTTTTGCACACTGTCGCCGTGGTTTAACTTTCATCAAATACCACCGATATTTGTTCTGTTTTTATGATAAAAAAAATAAAGTCCAACTTTCTTCTTTTAATTAAAAATTGCAATACTGCACACGGGAAATTTGGATTTTGGACCAAGCGCCAAATGTCAACAAAGCAAAAACCGCGGCTCGGAAGTTGGAACGCCGCGATACATTCCTCATTTCTCGCGGCCGACATGGCCTCCACCGCCGCGGCCGCGGACGTCACGGAGGAAGCCAGGGCGTGGTGGCTGCGGTTCAACAACGGCGTGGCCGTCGATGACGAGGGCGAGGTGTCGGAGGATGAGGAGGACGGACGGGGAATGTGCTGCCCGCGGGAATCATGCCGGGATGGCGGCGGCCATCGTGGCCGGCGGGGAGGCGGATGCGGCGTACGGTGACTGGGGGGCGATGGTCGAGCACGGAGGCAGCGGCAAGAAGGCGGAAACCGAAGCGGCGGGGCCTGATGCCGGCGCCGCCGCAGACGACGGGATCGAGAGGCGGAGCAACGTAGGTCTCGTGGGTCGTGCCGTTGTTCCTGGTAAGCGGGAGACTTGATTACCATCATTTACTGCACAAGCCAAAGCCCTATTACTTGGTTTTTAGTACTCTTTTTTTTTTTTTTTTTGTTATAAACCAACACATCATCAGCATAAGTTTACAGTACAGTACCTGGTAAATGACCAAAATGGAAAGGGAATCATTAGGCGAGAGGATTTGATTGGGGGATTTAGGGTTTTCTGCAAGGAAGCTAATCCTCGTCCAATGCATTGTCATGAACGCATCCATGCATTTGATTGGGGGATTTAGTCTTTTTTTATGGTCTATAGCGAAGCTTAAGAGGATCTTAATCAGTCTAGGGCCTAACCTAAGAAGTGGATTTGCTAATAGGCTGTTGATAGCTATGTAAGTAATGGATGTGATGCACTGCTACAGAACATAAAGATGCCTGCATTTGGTCAGAAGTTTGTGGTTGTCTTATATGGATCAGAAGCTTCTGTGTGATGTGTTCCCAAAACTTCTCATAAAACTTCGGGCATGTGGTTCAGTGTCTGGCGACGTTCTTTAGCATGGTGTGTGTGTGTGTGTGTTAAGAATAGCAACTATCTAGTTGAGCTCTCATACAGGAAAAGTTGTCATCAGAATACCGGAAATGACCCTTCAAGGATTGCTCTCTCCTGTTCTGATATAAGAGAAATCAGAGCCCCAGTGATCACAAGCATACACACCAAAAAAAAGAGGGCGTTGATCCAGCAATATTCGACATACACAAAAGGAATCTCCAACATACGGCATGCACGATGCATGAGCACAACACACGACGCAGTAATATAAGCAAACGCAAACATATAAGCAGTAAAACACAGCCAGTAGCGTTCAGGTTTCAGAGTTGAGGCACACCCACCCAACCAACCAGCAGAACCAAGCACACCGGACTGAAACCGCAGCAATCCAACGACTACCATGTCGAGCGACGACGTACTAATGGCAAACGCCGGCGAGCTCCTCCTCTGGCCGTGGACCGGCATCCTCGCCACGACCACCGCCGACGCCAACGCCGTGACCACCCTCGCCGCCCACGCTCACCAGCGCTTCGCTGGCATCACAACCACCGCGCTCCAAGAGGAGGCACCCAACCACCGCCTCAATTTCTTGGTGATCCACTTCGGCAAGAGCTGGTCGGGTCTCCGCTACGCCATGTCACTGGCCTTTCACTTCACCGCCGCCGGGAGGAGGGACTGGCAACAGCAGCACGGCGAGGGCGTGTTTGGTTGGGCGGCTGGGGAGGACGATCTGCTCGGCGACGGCACCGTCGCAAGGTTCCTGAGGGAGGCCGGCGTACGGGCAAGGAGCGTCGAGGATGTGGAGAAGGAGGAGTCGAGCATCGCCACCGTGCTCGGCGCGGCGGTCGGGGAGTACGAGAGAAGGGCCAAGGAACTGCAGGCCAAGCACGAGGAGAAGGTTCTGTTGGCGAATAAGGTGGAGGAGGAGAGCAGCTGGATCAATGGCGAGCTCAAAGGTACATTGACCAAGTTTCGGACAATAGTTTTAGGATAATTGCATGGAACTATAATAGACTTCTGTCAGAACCTGATAGTGCAATGTCCCTGTGGTTCTTGTCAGAGTTTAGGAAATTGTCTGATAACGTCATACCAGAGATGAACCGGGGCATCCATGAGGAGAATGAGAAGTTCAAGATAGAGCTGGATGCAGTTAGCAGGGAGATCGAATCAAGGGTGGAAAGAATCCAGGAACTGAAGGATGGCAGAACCCAACTACACCGCAGCAAAGTGCAAAAGGTACACTCGTTTTCTCTGGAATGCTTAGTACTGTACGGACAAGAATTTACTTCCAAACCGTTGTAACTGTCAGAGCAATGGAAAGTGACAGCAAATCTTCAGCAGGAAAGGCCCTAAAAATACATTTTTATGTCATACTCTCATCAATTCTCTTTCAAGTGAAAATGATCTTTCTTGTATTCATTATGGATAACCAGGCAGCCTTCCCACAGAACTTGAGATTACAAAACCAGAAACAGTAGTGCCAGTTAACATCACCCTCACTCTGTGCTATAGGCTATAGCTTGGACATTTGGTTACAGGCACTAGCAAAGCTTCCTTCACGTTCAGGAAACTTCAACCTAACATGGTTTCAGTGACGATTCAACATAGATCACTGGCGTGTTTATAATCCCAATATGCGGCTCATGCAATATGTTCCATCTTCTCTGCCTTTTCCATCTTGGACTATACTTTTTTACAGTTATTTAAAGTTATGCTGTTTCTGACATATTGTATATTTGGTCAGCTTGCTTTCGAGATCAATTCATTGGACATGGCAGGCAGGGAGCCCAAGACAAGTGACCCTGATCAAATGCTACATAATAAACATAAGGTTATTTTCTATTTGAATATAATTAATAGACCACCTGCACCAACTATTTTACAATTGGCCACAAAAAAAATACATAAATACAGTCATGTTTATGCTTTTTAGGAAGAGATGGAAGCCATTTTCACAAAACTAAATCAACTTGAGAAGCAGCTGGAGCAAAGAAAACAACAAGAGTCTGTAATATGTCAATTGAACATGAAACTACAAACCGGTGAAAAACTAACAAAGCAAGAATATCAGCATCTTTATGAACTAATGATCATTTTGAAAAATTGTCTAGACCAAGAACATGAAAGGTTGAAAAAATCATATTTTGACCTAAAGAAAAGAGAGTGGCTGAATAAAGATGTGTTTCAAGAGCATCGAAAAGAATTGGTTAAGGTAAAAAACCCTTTGTATTCAACAATATATTATCACCCCTTGTACTGGTTATGTTATTTATACTTCTGAATGGTCACATTTATAATGCCAGGGTTTCGAGGGCATGATGAGTGATGGGCATAACGTTATTGGGATCAAAAGGATGGGACAACTTGATGAAAAGCCCTTCCACCATGCATGCAAGAGGAAATTCAGGGATGATGATCCAGTAGGCAATGCTAAAAGACTTGTCTCAAGTTGGCAGGAGGAACTAAAGAAGACATCCTGGCATCCTTTCATAACTATTCTAGTTGATGGAGAAGACAAGGTGTTTTATCCAATTTCTGTAAATTAATACATGCAGTTAAATGTTCTAAATTTTATTTGAAGAGACATTGGTTAAAGGTCATGTATCTGGATGACCCAGGATGTTGTTGATGAAGATGATCCTAAGTTGAGGCAGTTGCAGGCTGAGTATGGAGACAATGTATGCAATGCAGTGAAGGTTGCCCTGGTAGAGCTCAATGAGCATAGTCCTCGAGGACGGGATGTTGTGAATGAACTCTGGAACTTCAGGGAGGCGCGGAAGGCAACAATGTCAGAGGTGGTGAAGTATATTTTCGAGCAGCTAAAGGCAAGCAGTTAGTGACAACTCAAAGGGCAGAAGCTGTGGCATGCCTAACATCTAGACTTCTTCCCATGTATGTCCTGTAATTGAAGGGCCTGTCTATTTTTCTTTTGCTCTCCAGGTTAGGAAGGAGCTATCTCAGACTCATAACTGTATCTAACATAAGAAAGGCTTTGATCCTCTATGCATCTGTAAATCATACAATTGTAGGCTGGCACGTTATGCTGCCGTGCTCCTAAATTGAAACATTCAGGGGACTTTGTATCCTATTCTAGGTTTTATTCTATCGACCACGCGTACTTTAGGTAGGTAATAGTACCTAACTTTTCTACTCCATTGTTGCTAATGATCTCATAGGCAAGATTGTCTTATGAGATAACCACTCCAAAAGTTGGACATGTCAAAAAAGGGTGAAAAAAGAAGTGTTTTGCAACTAGCCTGATTCCTCTCCCCTTTATTGTGCTATAAGTGATTATGGAAATCATAGACAAAGAGGAGCAGTCAATCTCAAGTTATGGGAGCTGACATCTATTATGCCATTGTGAACTCTCTGGAATATTGGGAGGGGGGGGAACCCTGACTTCAAGAAACGGGAACAACAGAGAACCAGGGAAACCACGTCCCTGATTTGTTTGATATTTCTTTGGTTCTTGATCTGTATAATTCCATCAACTTCAGTAATATAAGTAGCACGAAAGTGGATAAGAAGTATGAAGAGGAATACTAGCAGACATATACATATGAGCATCATAAGATTTAGCACACATGACCCCACATTTGGCTAGGATCTTGGTATAACCATATCTAGTATACATTATTGCCTTCTTTTATACAGTTATTGGCTTTTTTATATTCTAATATCATTACCGCACATCCTTAAAAAAGAACAAAAACTCGAAATCACCTTTCTGGACCTAATGACCGGACTATCCTGTCACTGCTTGACCGAACCGTCCGGTCACTCTTGATCGACTCCCCGAGTTGATGATCGACTCTGTCCTGGCGATTTCCTGTACTAACCAGATCGTCCGATCAGCTGTCTAGACCGTCCGGTCAGTTTCTCTATCCAATCCAGAAACATTCCTGCGCGGCTTCCTCTCTGCCCAAGTCCCAGCTCCACTGATCGGACCGTTCGGTCACTAGACCGTACCGTTCGGTCTCTAGAGCCTCCAGACTTGACAGATTCCTTGCTTCTCGCTGGAAGTCCCAAACAACTTCACATAGTGACCATACAGTCCGATCACCACTGACCCCTCTGTCTGGTCTCTATGTCCAGAAGCTGAAACTTGTCGTCCTCGCTTGACTTTGTTTCTCGGCTTCTCCGAACAGCTCCTTGGCTTCTCCACTGTCACCTAGTACCTGTGATTTCACCGAGAAACCTTGCACATCACCGACTAGACATGACCTAAGAGAAATGACCTAGACCCCCTTGATAGTCCGGTTTTTTCTATGGACTCAAAGCCCTAACAACTAGACAAGTGTTCCCAACACTTGCTCTATAGTTTGTCTTTAGCTTTGATTCATCTCCATCAACCCTTGGACTCCATCAAGCTCACCAAGCCTCCATGTTTGTGGTCATTGTCATCAACCGCCATGGCAACCGTCATGATCATCGTAAGTAGAAGTGGTTTCCTATACACACAACACTCATGTAGACATTAGTCATATTTCATGTTTATCATTCATCACCAAAACATACATACCTTGGGGTGACCTCAATGGTCATGATCCTTACAATCTCCCCCTTTTTGGTGATGGATGGCAACCATTATTTATGATGATCCAAAACGAACGAGCAATAGGGAACCAAGATAAAAGAAAGGAGTGAAAGATTACCTTGATTCTTACCTTGGAAGTAGTTTCCCCCTTGAAATGTGCTAGGTGTTGAGTGAGAGCTATCCAAACATGTAGCGCACTAGAAGTTGAGCTTGAGTTGAATTGTTGCACCCATCATAGTGTCGTGGTAGGTGTTCTTATTGATGTAGACATGCACCATTGACGTAGATCATCATGTCGGTGTAGATGTTCATGTTCTCCCCTTTGTCACCATGTTCTTGGCTTTTGGATTCTTCATGTTTTTCTCTCCATCTTCAAATTTCTTCTTTTCATCTTTTGATCTTCATGTTCTACTTGATCTTCTCCTTCTCATCCTTCGTGTTGGATCTTCATTAACTTCTCCACCTTTGTGTTGTTGACTAGGCTTGGCTTTTGGATCCTCATGTTCTTCTCCCCCTTTGTCACTATCACCAAAAACCACAAACCAAAGACAAAACACAAGAGAACGAAGAAGCAATAAAATAAATGATAGAGGTAGAAAGACTCCCCCTTTGATAGTGCTCCTCCTTGGTCATGATGGCCTTCCACCATAGCTCTCCCTTGAAAGTCCCTTGGTGTCGCCTAGAGGGGAGGGGGTGAATAGGCATTTCTAAAAATTTAACAAAAACTCACATCGGAATTAAAACTGACAAAACCGGTTGCTCCGGTTTAGCAAACCAATTACTCCGGTTTTGTCAGAGAGCTTGGAATAAATCAACTAAAGAAGAGAAAGAACCAAGCACTCAAGACAAGCAAGCTATAAAAACAAACACAGGAACCACCCCAATTAGATTCACAAAGAATCAATCCTAAGAAAACAAACTTCCAAATCGGACCCACCGGTTTGGCAAACTGGTTACACTGGTTTTCCTGGTACAGATAGCAATTAACAAGCAACACACCAACCAGAGGGGCTACACTAGTAGGAACTACACCAGAGAGTAATCAAGACACACACAAGCTAGATTCACCAAGAATCTACACAATTTGGGCACTGACCAAAACCGATCCCACCGATTTGGGAAACCGGACCCATCGGTTTCCTCGGGGCAGAGAGAATAAAACAGGAAATAAAACACCCCACTCAGTTCTAGTAAACTTGTAGATCCTAATAGAGCATGCAAGATCTAGAGCAAGTAATCAGAGAGAAAACTAGCACAACTACACATGCAACCTATGAATCATCAAGAGATGAAGCAAGAACTTAAGGAAGCAAACCAAATGGAGCACACGGAGATTTGTTTGCCGAAGTTCAGATTCACCCCGTGAACCCTACGTCTCCGTTGAGGAAGCTTGAGCTGCTCACAAGGCACACTCCAAGGCGGGTCTGTTTCAACCACTTTCCCCGATCCACTATCTTTGCTTTTTTCCTTGTGGAGGCGAAGAGAACCTTCACAAACTTTTCCAAGGCTCACCACAAGCTTGGGAGCTCTAGGGCGACGCCTAGCCGACTAGGAGGTTTCACCTCCAAGAGTAACAAATGCTTCACGGATTAGCACCACAATGTTTAAATGCTCAAGAGTGGGATTTTCTCTTTTGTGCTCTCAATCTCAATCTCTCTCAACCCAATCCTTAGGATTTCTCACAAATCACTCAAACCTCACCGAGAGGTGTTGGGGAGAGCTCTACAAGGCTTTGGATGTATTTTCTTTGTGCACACAATCATCAGCATCCAAAGAAGGGGTGGAGGAACTATTTATACAAGTCCCCCAAAAACTAGTCGTTACACTAAACCAGTCAAAACTGGTCCCTCCGGTTTTGCAAACCGGTACCTCCGATTTTCCAAAACTAGCCGTTAGAGATTTGAACCCAAACCGGTCCCTCCGGTTTGGTAAACCGGTTACACCGGTTTTCCCTGTCACTGTGAGAGTTAGTGTGAGTGTAGGCCTTGTGTTTCTCTCATCTTACTTGGGTTTTTCTTTGAGCATTGAGACATTAAATGTAAACCATGTAGCATCCCTCTTGATAGAGCGACATGCCTATACTTAAGATTAAATTAAAAGATAATTCTTCTTCTTGAGCTTGCATGATAATGAATTTTGCCACTTCTTCTCTTTAGTGCTTCATGAGGAGTGTCACATATGCTTTTGTTGAGCGTCATCAACTAGAGTATGTGACTTGGGAACTCTTCATTAATAAGATCCATTTTCCACCCTTTGGTTCACAAGTCACATTACACCTTCATAATCCAATAATGATTGATACTTGGAAATGTATGACCACTTGTAGCTTGATCGGTCCATCGCGATTGCGCTCCACCTGCCATTCACCATGGCTTGGGTCCCTCGGCGCCAAGACTCCATCTTGCCCTTCTCCTGTGCATGGTCCGTCACGGTCAAGTCATGCCAATCCTTCACCATCTTGCTATCTTGAGTCACACATAACTTTGTATCATCGGTATGCCTTTATTTGAATTTCTTCTTTGAAATATTGATTCGATCAAGTTGCTTCTAAGATTAAATACCATAAAGAAATAGAACTTGATCACTTCTTTTTTTGGACAAACACCAATTCGTTGAGACCATCTCATATCAATGGTTTTCATGTCCCATATTCATTTCAAACCTTGGCTTGTCATAATATTGCTCATATGAACCTATTTATTTGACTTCTTTTCTTTTCATCACATAGGCCCATTTTCCTTACACAATTATACGTTTACCAAATCTGATCATTTGCATTAATGCTAAGTATATTCATCATGTAAAACTTGCTCATATACTCACAAATAGAATTAGTCCTTTAATCACGTTGTCATACAATCACAAAAATCCACTAGGGGCATAGATGCACTTTCACCCCTACACACATGACTCAACAAAGAATTTCTCAAGTATGCAATGGTTAGTCATTAGTGTGTTGGGAATGTACGAGTCACTTGTCTCTGAGCCGCGCGAGTAGATTTAACCTCAGAGCTCGGTTGAACATGACTCAATGGGCATGAAGCACAAAGATCACTATGTGGTCATCTAGAGGGTCATATTCTTACATTATAAATAAGCAACTCCCCCTAGAAGCATGTAAGATATCACAATGCAAGAATGTATGAATGCAAAGAATGCAAATGCAACAGGTTTACACCCGCATGATGTGATGCTAAAGGAAAGAGAGAAAAATGACAAACCAACGTGTCAACGACGAGTTGTTCCCTTCTTGAGCTTACTCATAAAGGACCATTCTTCAAAGCCTTGGGCATACCATGAACCACCTTCCCAAGCTTAACCCATGTCCACTGCTATCTCAAGGAGGTCCGTAGTCAACCTACAAGAGAAGAGAAACAAGCACAAAATAAAGACACAAACAACAAAACAAACAAGCAAAGCTGTATAAATTTACAAGAGACAAGCTTTAGGATTACTCAAGTGAAGTTGGAAAGGTCGAGAACATTGAGTTGCTCCCCTTAGCTTGTTGAAGGTCTTCTCGTCAAGAGGCTTGGTGAAGATATCCGCCAATTGTTCATGAGTTCGCACATGTACCAAGTCAATGTCCTTTTTCTCAACATGGCCTCGAATGAAGTGATGTTTGATCTCTATGTGCTTTGCATGACCATGATCTCCAGTTTTGAGAGCCATCTTGATCGCCGCTTCACTATCACAATAGAGCGGCATTTGAGTGAAGTTAAGGCCATAGTCCGAGAGCGTTTGCCTCATATAGAGAAGTTGAGCACAACATGCTCTTTCTGCCATATACTCCGCTTCGGCTGTAGATAGAGCCACCAAGTTTTGCTTCTTTGAGCTCCAAGATACTAGAGATCTTCCAAGAAATTGGCATCCTCCTGATGTGTTCTTCCTATTCACTTTGCATCCCGCGAAGTCCGAATCTGAATACTTAAGTAACTCAAAGCTTGTTCCTCTAGGGTACCATAACCCCATGGTAGGTGTGTACTTGAGGTATCTAAGTATCCTCTTCATGGCCTTCAAGTGTGACTCCTTTGGATTTGCTTGATAGCGTGCACAGAAGCACACATTAAACATGATGTCTGGTCTTGAGGCGGTGAGATAGAGCAAGGACCCAATTATTGATCTATAGAGCTTGGGGTTCATCGGTTTTCCCTTCTTATCCATGTCCAAGGGTTTGCTTGTTGCCATAGGAGTGCGTAAGGGTTTGCTATTTTCCATGTTGAATCTCTTGAGGAGATCCTTGGTGTACTTTTCTTGATAGATGAAGTTGTCTTCTCTCAATTGCTTTACTTTAAAATCAAGGAACACATGAAGCTCTCCAATCATAGACATTGGAAATTCCCTTGCCATCATTTCACGGAACTCCTCATTGTACTTCTCATTTATTGATCCATATATGATATCATCCATATAGATTTGGCACACAAAGAGATCCTTCCCAACATGTCTTGTGAACAAGGTGCTATCAATGCTTCCAATCTTGAACCCATTCTTGAGAAGGAAGTTCCTCAAGTGTTCATACCATGTCCTCGGTGCTTGCTTTAGTCCATAGAGAGTCTTCTTCAGTTTGTACACATGTCTAGGATGTTTAGGATCCTCAAATCCCGGAGGTTGTTCCACATAGACTTTCTCATTTATCTCTCCATTTAAGAACACACTCTTCACATCCATTTGACAGAGCTTGAAGCCATTATGTGAAGCATAGGCAAGCATGATCCAAATAGCTTCAAGTCGAGCCACAGGAGAAAATGTTTCCTCAAAGTCAATTCCTACCACTTGAGAGTATCCCTTAGCCACTAGGCGAGCCTTGTTTTTCACAATTGCCCCTTTCTTATCTTGTTTGTTCTTGAAAACCCACTTGGTGCCAACAACATTGTAATTCTTGGGTCTCTCAATAAGTTTCCATACTTTGCACCTTTTGAAGTTGTTCAATTCTTCTTGCGTGGCAATTACCCACTTGTGATCATCCATTGCTTCTTAAATTGTGGTGGGTTCTATCATGGAGATGAGAGAGAAGTTCTCAATTGCAACACTAGCCTCATCATTATTTTCCTCATTGTTCACATAGTTGGGCTTGTTGATTTCTCCTTGTCCTTACCCCTTGAGATGGACTTCCAATGATCAAATCCTAAGAATGGTCCTTGTTGATAGCTTTGAGTCTAGGATGGTGTTCTTTTTTAGTAGGAGGAGGTCGAGGTGAAATATCTTGGGCATCATGGATAGCTTACTCTCTTGAGATATGGGTGTCTTGGATTCTTAGAGAGGTGAGAGAATTACTCATAGGCTTTCTAGCTTTAGACTTAAAGCTTGGATTGGATTAGGATGTATCATTTGAGGAGCTTAGAGAAGTGGCTCAAGATGGAGTAGATGGGGGAACTTGTGACTCACTTCTCTCTTGGGTAGGTGGATGTACTCTCAATGAATTTTGGGAGGAGCTAGAAGGTGTGTTGGTGGCATCTTGGTTTGGTTCTTGCACCTCGGAGGATGAAGTTGCTTGAGGTGGTGGAGTGGAGGGCTCACCAATATCATCATCAATAGCCTCGTAGGGTAAGACCTCATCCACGGGCATCCTTCTCATAGCCTCCCTCATGGGTTCATCACCAATGTTCACTTCAAGAAATTCATCTCCCTTTTCAGAACCATTTGACTCATCAAATTGCACATCATAAGTTTCCTCCACACAACCTGTAGCTGAGTTGTAGATCCGATATGCTTTAGAAGTTCCAGAGTATCCAACAAGTATGCCTTCATCCGTTCTGCTCTCAAACTTTTCGGGCTTCCTTCTTTTCTTGAGAATGTAGCAAGTGCAGCCAATGACCCGAAAGTAGGAAACATTTGGTTTCTGTCCAACCAATAGCTCATAGGGAGTCTTCTTCAACAACCGGTGAAGGTACAAACGGTTAGAAGTGTAGAAAGCCGTGTTGATTGTTTCAACCCAAAACCTCTCATGAGTTCCATACTCATCTAGCATAGCACGAGGAAGACTGATGAGCGTCTTGTTCTTTCTCTTCACTACTCCATTTTGCTCAGGAGTATATGTAGCGAAGAATTCATGTCTGATTCCTTTCTTGTCACAATATTCCTCCACTGTTGTGTTCTTGAATTCTCTTGTCACTTCTTATCTTCACAATGTTGGCCTTGAATTCATTCTTCGCTCTCTTGCAAAATTTCTGAAGATGTCCCTTGCTTGAGACTTGTCCACTAGAAAGAAGGTCCAAGTGTATCTTGTGAAGTCATCCATAATTACCAAGCAATAGAGATTGCCTCTCAGACTCTTATAATGTGTTGGCGTAAACAAATCCATATGCAAGAGCTCCAGAAGACGAGATGTTGACATGACAGACTTGGTGGGGTGAGAAGAGGCAACTTGGTTCCCTGCCATACATGCACTGCATAATTTGTCCTTCTCAAAGGTCACATCCTTGATTCCTTCAACTAGATACCTCTTGACCACTTTTCTGAGCTGACTCATCCCAACGTGTGCTAATCTTCTATGCCACAACCATCCCATGGTTGATTTTGCAAAGAGACAAGTACTTGGGGGCATGTTGCTAGATTTAAAGTCTGTGGCATACAAGTTTCCATGCCTCACTCCATGAAACACTAGCCCTTTCTTAGCATTTTTAATTGTTGCACCATCCTCATCAATGGATAGAAGGTTGAAGTTGAGGGTTTTTATAAGAAAGACCTTGGAGAGATGGAGATCCTCTGTAATGGCCACCTTGCCCGAGCCTCTGATTCTCCCCTTTGAGTTATCCCCAAAAGTCACCTTCTCACTGTCTTCAACTTCATCAATGTTGGTGAACATGGTTCGCTTCCCGGTCATGTGTTGGGTGCACCCACTGTCAAGAATCCAATGAGTACCTTCACTCTTGTAGTTGACCCTGGTGGTAGCCATAAGACAAGCACTAGAGGAAGAAGGGTTAGTATCCAAAGCATTGCTCAATTGACTCGTGCTGACCTCATCACGTCGAACTACGAGACCATCCTCATAAGTAGGGATTCTTACAATCCCTTTATAAAGTCTTCTCCGTATAGGATGGTGGGGAGCACGATACCACCAATCACCATGACCATCCCCCATGTGCACATTGTCGAGGTCGATGTAGTAGTGGGGGGATCATAGAGTCCAGTGACATGCTCGAGCACGTGTCCCACTTGTGAGTGGAGCACAAGTATCATCTCCATTGCTCTCTCAATTGAGAGCTCATGTCTCTGGTTGACTACCTCCTCAAGCAAGAAACCGCTCTCCGGAGTTGTGATTTGTAGGAGGCACATGTCAATCACTTGGTATGATGGGATTTTTCGAAGACCACTGAATGAGTTTATCCTGCACACAAGATCATAGATGCTCAAGAGATTATCACAAAGGTCATGATTCGGATTTCTCACAAACTCATCAAATTGAAAGAAGAGATCCTGTTGTTGAGCTCGACGAAGATGCCGAAGTTGATCTTGTGGTGGAGGAGGTGGTGGTAGAGGCGCCGGGACTATGGTAGTGAGATTGATCATCTCATTTGATCTCCTGAGCATTGTTGTTGGCGCCCCTCTCACACCGATGCGCGGTCCACCCGAAGTGCGTCTAGGAATGGCACTTGGGGTAGAGCTTGACGAAGTGCCTAATGAAGGGCTTGGTGCATTTCTTGATCCGTAGGGGTTGTAGAAGCTGCTACATGACAATCTTGTGGAGGGATCAAAGAAATTTGAACCCGAGGCTACTTCTTTTCCCTTGCTTGAAGATGCTCCATTGTCGGCCTTGTGCTTCTCCTTCCCCGTCACGCTTGTAGTGATCTCCTTATCCTTGAAGAGCAGCCCGATCACATCATCAATAGAAAGATTCTTGTCCATGATGAGATCAAGAGTGATGTAGAGGAGCTTGCTGCAAGGGAGCAAGGTGAGGATCTTCTCGACAATCAATATCTTGGGAAGCTCAAATGCGGTTGCTGCAATTCTATCCGTAATACCTCGGAAACGAATAAGAGAGTAAAGTAAGTTCTTATTCTCAATAGCATGAAAATCAAAGAACTCCCTAACAAGAGAATCACTAGCATGATCAATAAAAGAATCACAAGCATCACCATCACTAGTCATGATAGAGGAGCAAGCGAGATCAAGAGACACATCATCATCAACCCTAGTCATGCTAGTGGAGCAAGCAGGAACATCATCAACAATCATCACATTAGGCATACTAGCAGAGCAACCTATCAAGTTATCATTAGAAGAATCTAGGCACTCACTAGAACTAGGCACTGCCACACAATCATCACAATTATCATACACATGATTATCGGTAAAGGTATTGGCAAAGTCCACAAGAGTATTCATCAACTCATCTGGAATTATGGCATTTAGGTAGGTTTTCAAGCGATCCTTCCATGAGTCATGACCCGGCCCCGAATGGGATGACATCCCAACTCAATTCGGTCACTACTCAAGGCGGTTAAGCCCTATATTGAGCACTTAGCTCTGATACCACTTGAAAGGATCATAGTGACCGAGAGGGGGGGGGGGGGGAGGGGAGTGAATCGGGAACTATCTCTATGTACCAATTTTACCAATTTCTCATACCAATACATTTAAATCAACTCCTACACAATTCTAGTGGAGATCACACTAAAAAGGAAATCCTATGAAAGGAAAGACAACCTATGCATACTAGTGGATCACACAAGTCAATACAACTCCTATGCCATTCTATTGATCAAGCACGCCAATGCAACTCCTAAACATGTTAGTGATCAAATGTAGAAGCTTAAACACTACTAGCAAGCAAGGAGTCTAAACATGCAAGTCTACAAGATAATCAACTAGAACGAGGCAAGCATACAAGCATGAATGGTATGTAAAGACTGAGAGTAAAGGCATCAAAGTAAGGAGTGAAGTAGGAGGTGGATCATGATTTTTTCCAAGGTCTCGGAAGGATGGCGCCTTCTCCTACTCCTCGTTGGACCACTCCCGCCAGAGTCCCGGTCCCTCCCGCCACCAAGTGGAGTTCTCGCACACGAGCCCGCAATCACTCCCGGAGTGAAGATACGGTGCGCGTCACTGCTGCCACCAAGGCACAAGCCTGCCTCCCTCAAGAACTTGCCGAACTCCCGGAGCCGGCACGGGCGCTCACTAGCAATGCCCCTTTCACTGGCGGGCTAAAACCATGTACAAACGTGTGACATCCTTCACAACCAATCACGATAGGCTCGATCACCGACACCTAACCGGTCTAGGTCTCACCATAGACCAAGAGTAACAACCTAGATCACACCCTCAAGGATACCCTAGCCTTAGATGTGCAAGATCACTCCATGTTACTCTCACAAGCACTCTCAAGATATGCAATATCTCCTCCTAGTGCTCTCCTCTTTTCCTCTTGGATCTTATCAAATGCTCTCAGGTATTCCACTGGCCAAGAGAGGTCTCCAAGACCTTAGCAACGAAGTTATATAAGCTTCCAACCTCCAACTAGCCGTTGCTCCATGAAATCACCTTTCTAGACCTGATGACCGGACTGTCCGGTCACTCTTGATCGACTTCCCGAGTCGATGATCGACTCTGTCCTGGCGATTTCTTGTACTGACCGAATCGTCCGGTCAGTTTCTCTCTCTAGTCCAGAAACATACCTATGCAGCTTTCTCTCTGCCCAAGTCCCAGCTCCACTGGCCGGACCGTCCGGTCACTACACCATACTGTTCAGTCTCTAGAGCCTCCAGACTTGACAGATTCCTTGCTACTTGTTGGAAGTCCCAGACAACTTCACATAGTGTCCGTACAGTCCGGTCACTACTGACCCCTCTATCCGGTCTCTATGTCTAGAAGTTGAAACTTGTCGTCCTCGCTTGACTTCATTTCCCGACTTCTCCGAACAACTCCTTGGCTTCTGCACTGTCACCTAGTGCCTGTGATTTCATCGAGCAACCTTGCACAGCACTGACTAGACATGACTTAAGAGAAATAACCTAGACCCTCTTGATAGTCCGGTTTTTCCTATGGACTCAAAGCCCTAACAACTAGACAAGTGTTCCCAACACTTGCTCCATAGCTTGTCTTAAGCTTTGATCCATCTCCATCAACCTTTGGACTCCATCAATCTCATCAAGCCTCTATGCTTGTGGTCATTGTCATCAACCGTCAAGGCAACTGTCATGATCATCTTAAGTAGAAGTGGTTTCTTATACGCACAACACTCGTGTAGACATTAGTCATATTTCATGTTTGTCATTCATCACCAAAACATACATACCTTGGGGTGATCTTAATGGATATGATCCTTACAGCTCGCGACCATGTGCGCACGTCGTTGAGGACACCCCCGAGGACGGTCGGAGGAGCGTCGCGTTCAAACCCGCGAAGGATACCAGGGAGGTGCAAATCGATCCCGAGGGCGACGACAAGAAAATCGTGAGGGTGGGAGCGTCCCTCACACCCAAATAGGAAGGCGAGCTTGTTGACTTTCTCCGTGCGAATGCCGACGTGTTCGCATGGAAACTTTCGGACATGCCATGCATCCCGAGGAAAGTCGCCAAGTACTCCTTGAATATCAAGCTGGGCTCCAAACCGGCGAAGCAACGCCTTCGCCCTCGACAAGGAGAAGCATAAGGCCATTGGAGAGGAGATCGCGAAGCTCTTGGCCGCCGGCTTCATCAAGGAGGTGTTCCACCCCGAGTGGTTAGCTAATCCTGTTCTTGTACAAAAAAAGAGTTGGAAATGGAGAATGTGTGTTGACTCAACCGCGGGGTGCGAAAACCTCTATTTTCTAGATGCTTACTATGGATACCACCCGATAGCAATAAGAGAGTCCGACCAGCTCATGACCTCTTTCATCACGCTGTTCGGCTCGTACTGCTACGTCACGATGCCCTTCGGTCTCAAAAACGCAGGAGCAACCTTCCAACGTTGCATGGAAAAGTGCTTCGATCACCTGATTGGCGACACGATCGAGGCTTACATCAACGACATCATGGTCAAATCCAAAGATGTCGGCTCGCTGGTGATCGATCTCGAACGCACTTTCGCCAACCTACGCGAGAACTGCGTTAAGCTCAATCCCGAGAAGTGCGTCTTCGGGGTGCCCAAGGGCATGCTTCTCGGTTTCATCATCTCCGAGCGCGGCATCGAGGCCAACCCGGAGAAGATATCCGTGATCGAGCGGATGGGGCCAGTCCAAAATCTGAAGGGGCTTCAGCGGCTCACGGGTTGCCTCGCGGCGCTGAGCCGCTTCATCTCGCGCCTTGGGGAAAGGGTTCTCCCCTTGTATAGGCTCCTCAAGAAGTCCGATCGTTTCGAGTGGACGCCCAAGGCCCAGGCCGCCCTCGATGTGGTGAAAAGTGACTTGAGCAATGCTCATGTGCTGACCCCACCATTGCCAGGAGAAACGCTGCTACACTACATCGCGGCAACAACTCAGGTCGTAAGCACCGCACTGGTGGTCGAGCGGGAGAAGGTGGGACACGTCCTCAAGGTGCAGCAGGCCGTCTACTACGTCAGCGAGGACCTGTCGGACTCGAAGATCAGGTACCCGCAGATCCTCATGATCCTCTATGCCATGATGACCGCGAGACGCAAGATGCAACACTACTTTGACTCCCACCCGATCCACGTGGTAAGCTCCATCCCGCTCGACAAAATCATCCAAAACAGGAACTCGGCAGGCAAGGTGGCCAAGTGGGCTCTCGAGCTGATGGGACATGATGTCACGTACCTCCCCCAAACGGCCATCAAGTCAAAGGCGCTGGTCGACTTCTTGGCCGAGTGGACGGAAGTGCAACTCCCCCCCCCCCCCCCCCCGCGTTCTGGTCGACCAGGAATACTAGGTCATGTACTTCGATGGGTCGCTCATGCGAACGAGGGATGGCGTCGGCCTTGTTTTCATCTCTCCACTAGGGGTACGTATGAAATACGCAATTCATTTACACTTCACCGCATCTAATAACGTCGTTGAGTACGAAGCCCTCATAAACGGACTCAAGATCGCCATCGAGCTCGGTATCCGACGGCTCGAGATCCGAGGGGATTCTCAACTCGTGATCAACCAGATCATGAAAGAGTCGAGCTGTCAGAGTGACTCCATGGCGCTCTACTACCAGGAAGTTCGTAAGCTCGAGGACAAGTTCAACGGGCTTGAGCTCAAACGCATCCTGCGGCGCCTCAACGAGGCCGCCGATGCGTTGGCCAAAATGGCGTCCGGCCGGGAGTTGATCCTACCGGGGGTCTTCGCCAACGACCAGCACCAGGAATTGGTCCGTCCGAAGGCCATTCTAGAGCCGGTCGAAGGGGCCCTAGACCTCAAGGGACCCAGTCAGGGGTCGGGCAGTGCGGACCCGGGGGCTAAAGAGACCGCGACACGTGAGGAAATCAGCATTATGGAAATCGACCTGCCAGACGACTCGCTCGACCCCCACGTCGAGCGGGTCGAGCCGCCGGATGGCCGTGTCGAGCCCCCCACTCAACTGGAGGATTCCGTACATCGAATTCCTCACCCGAGGCACACTCGCCGTCGACGGGGCAGAGGCCAAAAGCCTATACCGACGTGCCAAGTCTTTCGTCCTAATCGCTGGAGATCTATTCAAGCGCAACATTACCAACATGATGCAACGTTCCATCCCAATCGACGAGGGCATCATGTTCCTGGTCGACATCCACGGAGGGTCTGCGATCACCACACCGCACCTCGAACCCTCGTGGGCAATGCGTTCCGCCAAAGCTTCTACTGGTCGATGACCGTAGCCGACACCACACGCATAGTAAAGACCTGCAAAGGTTGTCAATATTATGCTCGGCAAACTCCCGGGAGCGCCCGGGAGCTGATCGGGCCACTGAAAAAAGCGCCCGGGAGCTACACCCAATTGCTGGTCACCGTCGACAAATTCACCAAGTGGATCAAAGCACGCACGCTCGCAAAAATCCGCTCTGAGGAAGCGATCGAATTTTTCCTTGACATGATTCACCGATTTGGGGTGGACGAACTCCATAACCACGGATAATGACACACAATTCACGGGGAAGAAATTCTTGAAGTTATGTGACGACTACCACATCTGCATCGAGTGGTCCACGGTCGCTCATCCCAAGACTAACGATCAGGTAGAGCGGGCAAATGGTACTTCAAGGCTTGAAACCCAGGATCTTTGACCCCCCGTGATCTTGAACCAACTGAAACAATTCAGCGATCGGTGGGCAGCCGAACTCCACGCCGTGCTCTAGAGTCCCCGCACGACAACCCAGAGTCATGCGACCGATTTCACGCCTTTCTTCATGGTCTATGGATCCGAAGCGATCCTGCCCACGGATCTCGACTACGACGCGCCACAAGTGCACGCCTACGACGAGCAGGGCAACAAGGCTTCCCTTGAGGACGCGATGGACCAAATAGACAAGGCGCGAGACATCGCGCTCCTCCACTTGGCCAAATATCAATAGGCGCTCAGACGATATCATGACCGAAACATAAGGGACAGAGATCTGCTCGTCGACGACCTTGTTTTATGCAGGGTTCAGGACAACAGGGGTCAGCACAAGCTCTCGCCACCCTAGGAAGGACCGTACATCGTATCACGAGTCGTTTGACCCGGGACATACAAGCTCAGGACCATGGAGAGCGAGGAGTTCAAGAAAGCGTGAAACATCTCACAACTACGTAAATTCTATCCCTAGCTCTCCGTTTCCTGCAATCCTCGCACGCCTCGCTCACTCCTAAACGACGCCTGACCCCTCTCAAGGGGTCGAGTGTCGCTCGGGGGCTGGAAAGGCACAACAGGCCCACAGGCCACACCTTCTTTTTTTTCTCGAATTTTCTTCATCTTTTCTGTTTTTCTCGGCCTTGAGCCTCACTATACCGGCAAACAAAGTAAGCCACGAGTGAAGGGGTTCACAGTCGAGCCGATCAGACGATGCAACGTCGTGCTTGCCCTAGCGGCCACGACAACGGTGATCACCGACGAGGCTAAACTTTCAAAGCACCTGGGGGCTCAAACTTTGCGAGCCAAAACATGGGAGGCAACAGGCTGAGCGCACAAAATAGTTTAATCAACTAAAACTAAAATTGTTTAAGGTCACCACGGGCCATCAAAATTAAACAAACATTAGTTCAAATTTAAACTATTACATGAGCATGATGACCCACCAAAACAACAAAAATAACTGAAGCAAGCACTAACTAATTCTCCTCCTCAACCTTAGGGAGCGCCTCCTCCTCGTATGCGCGGGTCAGGATGTTGGTGTGGGGGGCGGTGCGGGTATGGATCGTCTCCATCTATACGGGAGTGTGCCCTTCAACGTGGTCCGCACTCATGGCCTCAAACATAGCTTCGACCAGGTCAAAGTGAGTGGCGAACACGCTGAAGCTAGTGCGCACGTCGAAACGCACGCCCTGCCTCATCTAGGCACGGCCCGCCTCCATCAGCCTCCCAACTTGCTCGGCGAGAGGGGCATCAAAGGGAAGTCCACCCGAAGCTCCTGCGCCGCTCGACCCATCAGAGTGCAAAGCGCGTCCTCGACCTGTTATGTGTAAGAGGGATGTGAGGGGTATTTCTATCTTTGCATGTCTCTTAATAGAGGTCAAAGTGCTTAAACACTAAGCAATGGTAAAAGAAAGGTAAGAATAATAGTTTAATGATAAAAGAGAGAAATCCACTGTTATAATAGTAAAAGAGAGAAGTTTAGTCTATACAATGATAGAATAGCAAAAATATCCATAAAAACCAGAAAGCTTTGTTCAGAAAGATTCAAAATGGAACCGACTCTTCTCGCGAATCATAGATTTGTGATGCTTGACTTTATAAAATATATTCTGAAATAACGTCTTCCAATCATTAGTACAGAGCACCCACCCGGTCTAGCTTGATTAGGGTAGGTGCGCTGCGCTCATTTGACCAAGTATACCTTCTTCCTAGCAGAGGTATTTCTTTTAGTTCATGATCATTCACAAACCTTCGAAATCTGCACATAAGTGCTCTGTTGAGATTCTCATTGTTTTTGTCTTCAACAGAATATATCATGTTAAACTCTCCTGCAATTAACCAAGGACCGGGGTCCGGGACGATTATCCTGCACTTATCTGAGCTCCTCGAGGAAGCTCGGTTTTTTCCGCATGTAGACGAGGGTCATAGACTCCAGTGAACCATCATTCCGGTTCATCGTCAAATTTGAGTTTGAGTATAAGTTGAATTCTTAACGGACGCTTCTCTCAAAAAATAGTTTTTGAATTCCCCCGTGCTGAAAAAAAAATACTGGTCTCTCCCATTCCTTCCCATCCAGCCGCCGCCGCCGCCGCCGCCGCAACTTCCCCCACTTCCAGCGTCCCCCGCCAGGTCCGGCAGTCCCTCCCTTCAGATCTCTCCGCTGGCGGCCCCGGCCATCCCGAGCGCGATGCCATCTCGGCAGCTTGCCTCGACGTGTGCCGCCGCCTAGCTGGCTCGCACGCGACGACGCCGCGGTCGCCTGCCCGACTCCACGCGTGCCGCCGTCGCCAAGCCGCCCTTGCTCGCTGCCGCGGCGTGTCTGCCATGCGCGCCACGGTTGGGGTGGCCCTCAAGCGCCACCGCCGTCGCCCAGCCGCCCTCGCGCGCGACTGCGACGCGCCGCCCTCGAGCGCTGCTTCCGCCAGGCTTCGCGACGCTTGCGGGCACACGGTGGTGGGCGCCGGCGCGGCCATGGGATTTTGCTCGCGGGTACGGGCATGCGGAGCCCCTATCCGCGGGCATGTTGACTGTCACCATTTTTTTCTGCAATTCAGTTCATTGCATAGTGTCGGCAATGTCGATAACTTTCAGGGATTATGCAATTCCAATCCAGTTGAGCAACCAGCATTGGAGTTCACTGGTCATCGATCAGATCAAAGTGATAAGGCCTCCAGTTGCTCACTTCCTAATGATCAACATCAGAAAGAAAAAGAACAACAGGACTACAGTGATGAAGATGTTGAAGAAATATATCGGATTCTTTCATCTTCTGATGACTGGGGCTCATTGCAACAGGCACTAGAGATGAGATCAGTCCATTTGGTCCAAGCCTGGTTGATGCCGTTTTGAAGCGTTGCAAAAGAAATAGTCGTGCTGCTTTGCAATTTTTCTCATGGGTTCGGTCTCACTGCATGCCAACAACAAAAACATATAATACTGCTATGAAGCTTGCTGGCTCTGCTAAGGATTTCAAGCACATGCGGTACCTTACAAAGAAATGTCGAGGACTGGGTGTTCCCCAAACCGTGGACACATGGAATGTCATGATATGTCAGTACGGTAATGCTGATCTGTCTGAAAAGGCCTTGCAGACATTCTATGACATGAAGCAGGATGGCTTTCTGCCAGACAATACTACTTACAACCACCTGATAATGTACCTCACCCAGAGTAAAGGGAGGAAGTAGATGATGCAGTCAAATATTTCAAGAAATGTGTCGTTCAGGTCATATGATTGATAAAGATATACTTTTCAGGTATCTTTCGGCTCTATGTGAATGCAGGAAAATATCTGATGCAAGAAGATCAGTAGCATGCTTATGTGAACGCGGGTTTTCTGCACCAGTTGCCCATTCAATATTCCTCAGATCATTGTGCAGGGCTGATCGAATAGTGGAAGCTCTTGTTTGTTCGATTATATTAAGAAACAAGGTTTGCTCCAGGGATCAGTATATGTATGGGAGTCTCATCCATGCATTTCTAAGGAGAGGCCGATTTGAAGATGCTATTGCCAAGCTTACAGAAATGAAGAATGCAGGGATACCTCAAAGCACCCACATATATACCTCATTCATCGTTTATTACTTTCAGAAGAGAGATGCGTCCAAAAGCATTGAATGTGCTCAGGGAGATGAAAGAAAATGGATGTGAGCCCACAGTAGTCACATACTCTGCTCTGATCCGTGGCCACAATGGCAATGGGTTATGGTTTCAGAGGCGTGGGGTATTTTCCACCAAATGAAGCATAAAGGCCCGCACCAGACTTCGAACATATTCCATGTTCATTAAGTGCCTCTGCAAGGCAGGCAGATCAGAGGAGGGGTTGGAACTGATTCATGACATGTCGGATTGTGGCATCACTCCCAGCACGGTAAACTTCACGACTGTTGTCCATGGTCTGAATATGGAGGGCAAGCATGAGCTTGTTCAGTCTGTCCTCCGGTCAAAGTCGGATTTACGGAGGCAAAGAACTATCTCAAATTAGTTTGTGTTTTTGCGTGTTCCTAAACTATCTGTTAGGAGTTCCGCTTTGACATCAGTGTTCCATGTCCATTGTTTTTCCTTAAAACAAGATCATTGTAGGAGTAACAAAATCTGGACTTTCTTTCTTCCCCCCAAGAAATAGTCAAGGAACATAGGAAGAACTTACCTTAACATAACATGTTGTACAGAGAAATAGATATCTCATTAAAGGATACTTCCTGCCTGTTTCTGCTCAGACGTGTGGTGCCAAGTTGTGCTGCCCACTGTGCTAGTTGCAGTAACTGATTGCATTGTGCAATAGTAGTTTGCAGGGCCGATTGTATTGCGGGCTAGGGTTTTACACAACCCAGCTTAGGCTGTCCAGGTTACCCAAGCATTTGGGCACTGACCACAAGTTAGCCATGCCGTACCTTTTCCTGTCTTGGTCTGTAGTAGACGCAATTTGTTGTGGGATGGTTCCTTTTGGCAACCCGTTGTGGCCTCAATTATGCTCGGCACAACATTGGCAAGTTTGAAACAATGGCAGATAAAATTGACAAACCAAGGCAATAAATATATGAAGAGCCTTTGTGGCCAGGGTGTGTGAGCTACTGCGTATAATCATGAGTCCGTGTGTATGTTTTCTTTTGTACAATTTTCTTCTTGAAACAAAGACAAGCAGCTCCCATGTCAGTTGGAGAGAAAATAACCCAGGCCATAGATGTTCTCACACAAATACCTTGGTCTTTCTCGTTTAATACATTCTGATCTATGATATGACTTGGGCATTGTAAGTTACTGTTATTTGTATTGTTTCATACATCTGGCATCAGTTTTATTTTTGTGCTAGTAATTTATTTTGATGTCATTGTCGTTATGTTCAGTAATTACATGCTAGTTTTATGATAGAAATGTGAGCCATTGTCTGGTTATCTTGCTATGCCAAGCTTGCAGTGCTAACCAGCAAGTGAGCCATTGTCTGGTTATAATTTTTGAAAACTTCTAGTTATGACTTTTAAGAGGATTTTCATGATTTCACCGAATAGATAGTTTGCATGGAAGATTTTCCCCACATACATATACTAGCTAGCCAGGACAAGTAATTTCTCTTCAGCAAACTTCATCTGATTGAGTATTTTGACCAACCAAATTATCTTGCCCTTCTGCAACTACCTTATTGAGGTTAGGAAAAAAATGTACTTACAGCCTTACAGGTTCAGCTTTGATTTCATAGAAAGATTAGTCGGTAGGCTTCGTTGCATCCGTTTGATCAGGCTGCCGGTCACGAGAAGTAGCTGCAGCTACTATGATATCCCGTCATCTGAGATCTCACCAGAAACCAGCGAGACAGCGTAGCTGCAGTTGATGAAGTCCAGGAAATCATCCCTTCAAAACACATTTTTGCTGGAGTCCTGGGAAGTCATCTGTTGGCCCTTCAAAACATTGTTTGCCTCGTTGCGTACGTGTCTTCTTCTTTTTTCTTTTTGATAATTTTGCGTACGTGTCTTGAGTTGCTGAACCATTTTTCTTGGGTGTCGAGGCTTTGTGCCTTTGTTCTTGGATACGATGTGGGGCAGTGGCCTTAACAGCAGTAGGTACTCAAAGAATTTACCGATGTTAAGGGGGAAGGGCGCATGGCCCGTGTCGGCCCCTTCCGCCAGTGATCAGGTAACTAAGCCATTTTAGAAATCAAGGCAGTAAGATTTGATATACAATACAATCAACTAATATACGAGAAGAGTCCTTCCATTGTATATCTGAAGTCTTAAGTAGTATGCATCATCCTTTTTTGGAACTTCTGTTGTACATAGTGGATTATTGATCTTTTCAACTAATCTCATTAATCTATTTTATGTGTAATGAAGTTCAGAACATATTGTAAGGTAATTGCATTTACTTGACAACACCTTGTGCTCCGATTAAAGTATTAGGTGTAGTAAAACTAGCAATATGAGAATTAAAGAGCCAACATGTGTCATATTACAGTTTCCTGAATGATTCAACATGGATTCTTTAACCGTTCTTTGTGTAGTAGAAAGAGACATATACGTCCGTGGTTCTTAACATTTCGTTTCAATACAGAAAATAGTAAGAATACTATCAAAGTACTCTAGCGTTGTTACGGGTCTCAAAATGTTACAACACATATATAACGCGAGTCCTACTCATACAAACAAGTGTAATATAAAATGACCATCATATGCAACTATCGATGAACAAATAGATTATTTTTACAAACAAATATCATTATTTCAATTTCTTTGACCAAATAATACGGCCAAGAATTTGTCAAATATATTGAAATAAATAGAATTGTCGTTTCACTTTTGACTCTCACATCCATGCTGATAACTTACTCGTTAGCCACACAAATATAAAATTTAATTCAAACAATAGAGTCTCTCTCGCATCCATGTTAACCGCCTGTCGCTCAAGCATCTCAACCATGGGTCGCGACATGAGAACAGGGCTCCAAACATACTGAAGACCAGCACAAAGCACGCTGAGAGCACCATAGATCGCAAGAGCTGTAATCGCAGGCGCG
Source organism: Eleusine coracana subsp. coracana (assembly GCA_032690845.1). Lineage (NCBI taxonomy): Eukaryota > Viridiplantae > Streptophyta > Magnoliopsida > Poales > Poaceae > Eleusine > Eleusine coracana. The sequence goes on from MU847526.1 coordinate 57,996, forward strand.
CTCATTGAACTGGACTATATTTTTTCTTCTCATGCTATACCTCTTCAATTCCCTTCTTCAACTACACCATACGTAAATAAACTCTACATCAATCCGTTTTGAACTGGACTCCTGTATGTAACAGACTCTTCATAACGTACGTAGATAAATGCTGAAGGGAGATGACTCGGTAAAAACAAAATGCTTAAGGGAGATGACTCGGTAAAACAAAAGGTGTTGGTCATTAAAACTTTTATAGTGATCGAAAACATAGGTCTTTAGTGACCTATCGTGTGTTGCTAAATGGGCTTTTAGCAACCCATTGTAAGATGCTGATGTCGTGCTGTGGTATAGTGTTACTGAATGACGATGAACATATCCCTACAGCCTTACTCGATGACGCTGAAACATATATATACAAAAGAACAATCCTAATTTTGGCTGTTTAGATTGTGTCTCCCAATAAATTGGAGTCCGACTATGATGTTGGACAGACACGAAAAAATTTGGCCGTAGACGATCACACCTGATTTATTAGAATTAGATTAGAAAATTCTTGAATGCAGGCATGAACTTGGCGCAACCGCTATGAAAAACGAAGAAAGTCATGCACCTGTGTACGAATACTATAAATGATCGTACCAGACAATGAAGCACGCCTGGTGACTGTACTGCTAGTCTGCGTATGGCGTCGATTGGAAGGACAAAGGCACCGACGAAGAGCACGCATGGACTTCACGAGCTGGGACAATCAGTGTATGCGACAGGTACGAGGGTCCTTCAGACGCCAGGGATGCATCGGCGGCGGCAGCGGGGTTACGGGGTTGGTACGACAACGACACCATGTCGTAAGGAAGGCAGGATGCTAGGTACGCATGCTGTATGAACTCTTCGTAAGATTCAGAGATTCAGATTGTACATGGACTTTGACTCTCTGTTATGGATAAGAAAGCAATGTAGCTTTTGGGATCTTTGTATACGTAACAGACTTGATATTTTATTTTCCCTTTACCGTGTTGAATTGAAAGTGGGTTTTGGTTTGTCTCTACGTAAGAGAGGTTTGACGTAAAAGAATTTTTTCTTGTCGGATTTAGTTTCCTAGGACGTAAAAATTACCACAAATAGGGTCTATAGCGAAGGCAGACAAACCGTGGTAGCGGTGCGACCCAAAGTCGGCTGCCGCTACAGAGTCAATGGGCACTGTCCCAACTAAAACCGCCGCTACAGGACACCCAATAGCAGTGATTGACATTGTCAACCGCCGCTACAAACGCCTCATGTTATAGCAGCGGTTGGCAATGTCAACCACCGCTTTATAGAATACTAGCGGCGGTTGACAATGCCAACCGCCGCTAAAAAGTGCCTAGACTATAAAAGCCGCGTTGGACAGCTCCGGCCCTCACTCGAAGAGTAACGGTCTGAAAATTTGGACAAATCACGAAAATCAAGGGGGAAGGTTTGAAGTTATTATTTTTTTTTTGTAGAAATTTGCTCTCTTAGGTAAGGGGAACTCATCCCATTTTTTTTGTGCTATTATTTTGAAATCAAGTTGAATTTTATATTTCAAGTTTATTAGATTTCATCAAATTTTAGCTAAATTCGTTTGATTTGTATTGTTCTATTGGGTTGTAGTTGAACTTTATGAAGGTATACATCATCTATTTCTATCACTACATAAAAAAATTACTATATCTAACCTCTTTTATGTCAATGGCAATCTAGATCTAGTATGGTTACTAGAAGAGAGAGAAAGTGTTAGGGCAATAGGTATATTCATTTTTATAATTTTTTAATAAAAACTAAATATTGTATAGAATAATTTGATGTTTGCTTCATTTTAGCTTACATAATATTTCTTGCTTTATGTAATTTATTTTTTACTATATATATGAATGTTTAAATTTTTTATACATAATTATTATTCAATTTGAAATTTTTTTGGGTTCACGTTCAAGATCGTTCACGATGGATAGATCTTGGATGTACGAGGCACCAAGACCGGGTCCAATATTTTTACGCGAAGTCTCCAAATTCATCAAAGGGGTCACACAACATGTTCGACGTGAACGGACGACTGCTGTATATTGTCCATGTTTTGATTGCAAGAATCAGAAGCTATGGAATGATAGAAGTAATCAAGTCACACTTGGTGCGGAGGGGTTTTGTTGAGGGGTACACGAGATGGACAAAATATGGTGAGAATAGTGTGGTCGATATGAAATTTAATGAGCATATTGAAGTTGAAGTCGAGGCTGTCAATTTGCCTGGTGCATATGCGACGGAACCGTCTGGTGAAGCTGATTTTGATGTGGAGGAGTTGTTATGTCAAATTGAGCCACAGGTGTTGATCAATGCCAGTACTAAAGGGCTTGATAATTTTCTTAGAATAGAGAAGGCATCAAAGGATCCATTATATGAGAATCTAAGTGATGTGGTAAACATTTCACCGTGCTACGTATACTTGAGCTGATGAAGCTGAAGGCCATGCATGGCTGGTCGGACGCTAGTTTCATGGATTTGTTAGAACTTATTTCTGATGCGCTACCGAAGCCCAACTTGTTGCCAAGGACAACATACCTTACCAAGAAGCTGATTTCCCCATTTTGTTGGGCGTGCAAAAAATTCACGCGTGTCCAAATCATTACATATTGTAGCGAAAGGAGCATCAGGACGTTGTGAGATGCCCAAGGTGCAAACGTAGTCGTTACAAGAGGAACAACGATTGTGACGTCGATGGTGGCGTGAAGAATACAACTAAGAGAAGAAAGAAGAAAAGAAGTTCTATCGTCGATGACTATGATGATAGTAAGGTTCCTGTCTTAGTCATGTGGTACTTACCCATGGTCGATCGCATCAGGCGCTTATTCGCCAACCCTAGAGATGCTGCAATGATGACATGGCATGCACACGAGGGAGACAGTAAGCTCAGGCATCCCACAGATGGAACACAATGAAAAAAGTTTGATGAGAATCATCGAGACTTCTCTAATGAGAAAAGCAACCTACAATTTGCATTGAGTACAGACGGGATGAACCCATTCGGTCAAATGAGGAATCCACATAGCACTTGGCCAGTGATACTAGCAATGTACAACATTCCACCATGGTTATGCCATAAGCGTAAGTACCTACTACTGACTACTCTTATATCTGGGCCCAAAGAACATGGTAACGACATAGATGTGTTCTTAGTACCATTGTTTGAAGACCTGCAGAAAAACTATGGTTGGGGGTCCGTATATGGGATGAGTATCTAAGAGAGTACTTCACGCTCAGAGCAATTATTTTTTGCATGATAAGTGATTCCCCGACACTAAGGGCGATATCGGGGCAAGTCAAAGAAGGCGGCATGTTTTGTATGCGTTAAGATATATCCCATGTGTACCTTCCAGCATCCCAGAAGCTAGTGTATACGCGAAACCGCCGATTCTTACCAGCAAAACACAGGTATCGCACGATGGCTAGATACTTTGATGGCAAAGTTGAGAACGACATAGAACCTCGACATTGGATTGGCAGGGTCGTGTTTGACCTTGTTAAAAACATAAGTGTTGTTTTTGGAAAGCCGGTGAAGGGAGTCAAAAAGGCAAAAGGTCTCAAGCCGTTTAAGAAGAAATCCATTTCTTCGTATATTTTAATTATTGGAAAGAATTAGAAGTAAATCATGCCTTCGACTGGATGCATATTGGAAAGGGTGTTTGACAGTAGTAGCGGACTTATACTCGACAAACCTAGTAAGACAAAGGATGGACTCAGCGCATAGAGATCTTGTACTGGGAATAAGACCAGAGCTCCATCCGCAAGAAAGAGCAAGTGGAAAGTACTTCTCCTCCCGATAGCCTACACCCTTACGATTGAGGAGAAAACAACATTCTATAAGTGCCTCAATAGGATTAAAGTACCGACGGGTTTCTCATCGAATATCAAAAATCTTGTAAAAATGGAAGAGTTAAAGAAAAGTGGGTATAACACTCACAATTGCCACATAATGCTTTCGGTGTTTCTCCCTATTGCTATCAGAGCTATTAACTCGCCATGGCTGAAGTTGGTTGTAACTCACCTTAGCTACTTCTTTAACGCAATATTGAAGAAGGTGATAACTAAAGATGAGTTAAATGACCTACGAACCCACATGAAGGAAACAATGTGCATACTTGAGATGGGTCTTCCCTCCATCCTTTTTGATACGATGGAACTTCGTGATTCATATTGTTGACCAGATCTCTACATTGGGCCTCGTCTACCTGTATCAGATGTTTCCGTTTGAGAGGTTCATGTATGTATTGAAACGCTATGTACTACTTGTTCACATCATAGGGTTCTATGATCAAGGGCTACACAACTGAGGAGATCATCGAATGCTGTTCAGATTACATTAATGATGGTAGCAGATCAATTGGTCTCCCGTGTCTCGTCATGAGGGTAGATTATCTGGAAAGGTACGAAAGAACATAGATCATTCATCAATCATGACTTCAAACGAGTGGACCAAGCATATTTCAGCGTATTGCAAGAGACGCAGATTGTGGGATCATACTTTGAGAAACATTTGTTAGAGCTCCGTCGAAACAACAAGGATGCGACAGATAAATGGATCATAGACGAACACATGCGCTCTTTCACATCATGGTTTAGCTCCCTAGACCTTCCAAGTGGCGAGTCCGTGGAAGAGAAAATGCTGAGAAAGTTAGCTAAATGCCCGAGAAGAAAACATGGTTACCTTTCAGGCATACGATATTAATGGTTTTACCTTCTACACCCAACAGAAGGATAAGAAGAGCAAGTGTCAAAATAGCAGTTTCTGAGTAGAAGCCATTGACGAAGAGGACCAGACGACCTTGTATTACGGGTACATTGAGGAAATATGGGAACTAGACTATGGTGCAAATTTACAGGTTCCCATATTAAATGCAAATGGGTGAAGCACCCTAATGGCATCGAGATGGATGAATATGATTTCACAATTGTTGATCTTAACAATGTTGATCACAAAGATGAGCCTTGGATACTTGCCAAGACCGTGGAATAGGTGTTTTATGTACTTGATCCAAAGGATGAAAACAAATACATTGTTGTTCCAGGTAAACAAAGAATTGTTGGAGTGGAGAATGTGAAAGATCGAGATGACTACAATCAATATGACGTGGAGCCATGTTTCATAGAACCAAAAAAGTTTAAAGTTAGAAGCAAGACTTTCCTTTGCCGGCTGAATGCCCTACATGCGCATCGATCACTACCAAGAAAAAGTCATTCAAGGCTAACTCAAGCATCATGTAATTTTATTTTGTTCAATATTTTTTGTTATTCAAACCTTGTATTATGTTCGATGCATTTTATGTTGATTTGAATATAAATATTTTGTAACTTATTTTGTTAAGCATCATGTAGTTTGAAATTTTAGAGGCTAAAAGGTAAAAATAAAAGAGTTTAGGGACCTATTTGTAATTTTATAAAATGACAAGAATTAAAGTGTAAAAATATTAGGACTGAAATGTAATTAATAAAAAGTATAAGGTTGTATCTACAAAATTTTAGGACCTAACATTAATTTACTAAGTAGGGGCCTAAGTGTAAAAAGATAGAACTAAAATATAGTTAATAATGAACTCAGGGGTTTTTTTTACAAAAAACAAGTCTCTAGTAATTTTTGAAAATAAATAATACAATTTAAATACAATTTTAGAGAATGAATAATAAAATAAAAAATGCCATGGCTTTTTAGGAGCGGTTCTCATAGCCACCCACCGCTATTCCTTTTAGCGGCGGTTTGCTTCGTGAACCGTTGCTAAAAAGGCCTCCCCTATATATGCAACGGCACGGCGGGCCCCTAACCCTAATCCTGGAGTTTGCTTTTGTATGCCGTGAGGCTGCCCAATTCCGCCGTCATCTCCCCGAGCGTCGCTGCCCTCCGTCTCCTCGTGCCCTTTCCTACGCTCCCCGAGCAAGCCATGTGGGCCCCCTCATCTGTCCTCGAGCACCGCCGCCGTGGACCCCCTCCTCGTCCCGAGCACCGCCGCATCGGGCCCCCTCCTTGTCCCCCCATGCCGGCCTCCCCCTCATCGATGACGTGCGCGTGCCTCCTCCCCTTCCTCGCGCTCGCCAACCGGTCGCCGCGTGGGCCTCCTCGTCAACGACGCGCTCAAAGGCCCCTCATCAACGCCGAGCGCGGCTCCCTCCTCCGTCACCGAGCACCACCGCGCGCTCCTCCCTCCCGAGCACCGCCGCATCAAGCCACCGTCCTCCGCTGCCCTCCCCCTCATTGATGTCGAGCGCGGGCTCCCTCCTCCATCCCTGAGCACCGCTGCCATGGGCCCCCTCCTCATCCCCCAGCGCTGCCGCGAGCACCCTCCTCGTCCCCAAGCGCTGCCACGGGCTCCCTTCTACGTCCTCTCTCTAGTAAGCGCCACACTCTCCTCTTCCTCCCTTCTCCCCTCCTCTTCGACGCCCTCCTGCCCGTCGACGACCAGGTGCACCCGCTTTGCCCCACGCCCTTAATCTCATATGTCCTACTCTTGATTCTTGGTTCTGGAAATGGTTTATTTTTCTTGTGCCATAGTTGTCACTTCCATAGTTGTGATTGCTCTTATGATAGTTGTCACTGCCATAGTTGCTTGCCATATGATCATTTTGCTGCCATATAGTGGTTTACATGATCATTTTGCTATTCTGATATATTTTATGTCCTATATGCTTAGTAACTGCCCGCTTGCAGCCATATTCATGTTCATAGTCTTATGATTGTCGTTGTGATTGCTCTTATGATAGTCCTATGCTCACTGCTAACTGTCCTATATGCCATTTCTGAAATCCATAGTATTCTTTACTTGCTGCCATATATTTAATTTTGTTGCCATATGCTTGCTGTCTATGATATATATGATGATATAATGCCATATACTTGCTACCTACTATAGATTCTTAGTATTTTTGTTGCCATATATTGTTTGGACATGGTTCATTTTTCTACTATACAAGCATTGTTATTCGTGTTATCGATCTTTAGCTTGCTGCTGTTGTTGATATCTGCTAGTGATATATATGGTTTATTTTGCACTTATCCTTACCTACTGCTGAATATGCTTGCTGCTGATGTTGATATCCATGTTGTCGATCTTTTGCTGCTGCTATTCTGGAAATGGTTCATTTTGCTTGCTTTTGCCATAGTTGTCACTGCTTGTGATTGTTCTTATGATAGTTGTCACTGCCATAGTTGCTTGCCATATGATCATTTTGCTGCCATATAGTGGTTTACATATTCATATAATTATTTTTCTGTCATATGCTTGCTCCTCTGATTTTACATGTTATTCCCATGTATTTCATGTCCTATATGCTTAGTAACTGCCCGCTTGCAGCCATATATTCATGTTCATAGTCTTTATGGTTGTTGTGATTGCTCTTATGATAGTTCTATGCTCACTGCTAACTATTCTATATGCCATTTCTGAAATCCATAATATTCTTTACTTGCGACCATATATTTATTTTGCTGCCATATATTTAGTTTGTTGCCATATGCTTGCTGTATATGATATATATGATATATATGTCATATACTTGCTACCTACTATAGATTCTTAGTATTTCTTGTTGCCATATATTATTTTGGACATGGTTCATTTTTCTGCTATATATGGCATTGTTATCCGTGTTGTCGATCTTTAGCTTGCTGCTGTTGTTGATATCCGCTAGTGATATATATGTGGTTCATTTTGCACTTATCCTTACCTGCTGATGAATATGCTTGCTGCTGTTGTTGATATCCATGTTGTCGATCTTTTGCTGCTGTTCTGGAAAGGTTCATTTTGCTTGCTTGTGCCATAGTTGTGATTGCTCTTATGATTGCCATAGTTATGATTGCTCTTATGGCATTTCTAAAATCCATAGTATTCTTTACTTGTGGCCATATATATGCCATATTACTTGTGGTCATATATATGCCATACTTGCGGCCTATGATATATTTGCTTATGATATATATGCGATGTTCCTATTCTATTCTTTCCTTGTCTCTCTGTACTACTTATCTATTCTACGTAGGCGATCGACACATGCTCAATATGAAGCGGGCTAAGTGAGGCTAGTGTGGCGACATGGACCATATAGGATATTGGATATATGCTGCTGTATAAGTCAAGGATCATAGAGCGTTGGAAGGTCGTTGATTCGGCAACCTGCACTAAGAGCAAATTTTGATTTTTATTATTTTCTTTGTCTCTATGCTCAATGATGAAGGTATATACTCCTTGTTTTCTAATCTAGTCGTCATATCTGACATTGGTGTCAAAGTGTTCTCGTCATGACCGACAATATTCCCTCTCAAGAGGAAGACGCCCTCAAGGCGCACTCACAAGCGAGGTCATCTTCAGACGATAAAGGATCAAGGGAACACTAGGAAGAACTAGAAGATCCGCATCCTCCACTACCAAAGGACATCGATTGGGGAGCACGGATCCTAATTTCATGCCTCAAGATGAGGTATCTTGTCAAAGATATTCCCTTATTTGTTCAACTAATTTGTAAACTAAAATACTACTTATATCCTGGTCCCTCGACGAAGTGCCCATCGGCTATTTGCAGCAGAGGCTACGACAGATGAGGCCCTCGAGCAGCAAGTGGAAGAGGTGGTTGCCCAGTGTCCAAACACAAACGCAAGTGCGGTCAGCGCTCCGTGAACAAGGCAAGGGCATCTACGAGTTTACTGCACTAGACTCCAATATGGAGAACCGATTGAACCCGATGGTCAACGCCAATGGC
>MU847527.1:0-66640 GCA_032690845.1 Eleusine coracana subsp. coracana
GAGACCTTAGAAAGGCTCAAAATTACATCGGAAAGAGGAGTCTAGGACATGAATATTGCAATAATCTCTGATAGGATGTGCTATAGCCCATGAAAATGGCTTAGATGGGTGAAAATTGGCACGAATGAAAATAACAAAAAAACGCATAATCATAAATGACCCTCAAGGGCATGCTATAGCCCACGGACACCTTAGACAGGCTCAAATTAAATCAAAAAGAGGAGGAGTCTAGCACATGAATATTGCAATAGTCTCTCGATAGGATGTACTATATCCCATGAAAATGGCTAGTTGGGTGAAAACTAGCTTGAATGAAGATAGCAACAAAAATAGATAAAGATATCTGACCCTTGAGGGCATGTGCTATAGCCCACGGACACCTTAGACAGGCTCAGAATTGCGTCGGAAAAAAGAGAGTTTAGGAAATGAATATTGCTATAGACTCTCGATAGGATGTATAGCCCATGAATATGGCTTAGATTGGTGAAAATTAGGTCAATGAAGTGACAAAAATAACACATAAATCATATCTGACCCTTGAGGGCATGTGCTATAGCCCACGGTGACCTTAGAAAGGCTCAGAATTACATCAAAGAGGAGGAGTCTAGGACATGAATATTGCTATAGACTCTTGATAGGATGTGCTATAGCCCATGAAATGGCTAGATGGTGAAAATGGCTCGAATGGAAATAACAAAAAAACGCATAATCATATCTGACCCTCGAGGGCATGTGCTATAGCCCACGAGACCTTAGAAAGGCTCAAAATTACATCAGAAAGAGGAGGAGTCTAGGACAGGAATATTGCTATAGACTCTCGATAGGATGTGCTATAGCCCGTGAAAATGGCTTAGATGGCTGAAAATTGGCTCGAATGAAAGTAAAAAAAAAAACACATAAATCATATCTGACCCTCGAGGCATGTGCTATAGCCCACGGACACCTTATACAGGCTCAAAATTAAACCATAAGAGGATGAGGCTATGACATAAATATTGCTATAATCTCTCGATAGGATGCGCTATAGCCCACGAAAATGGCCTAGATGGTTAAAAAAATGGCCCGAGTGTAGATAACAAAAAAATATAGATAAATCATACCTGTTCCTGAAGGGCATGTGCTATAGCCCACGGATACCTTAGACAGACTCAAAATTACATCGAAAAGAGGAGAAGTCTAGGACATGAATATTGCATAGACTCTCGATAGGATGTGCTATAACCCGTGAATATGGCTTAGATGGGTGAAAATTGGCTCGAATGAAAGTAACAAAAAATACATAAATCATATCTGACCCTCAAGGGCATGTGCTATAGCCCACGGACACCTTAGACAGGCTCAAAATTAAATCAAAAAGAGAGGAGTTACCATATGAATATGCAATACTCTCTCGATAGGATGTGCTATATCCCATGAAAATGGCTTAGTTGGGTGATAACTAGCTTGAATGAAGATAACAACAAAAATAGATAAATGATATCTGACCCTCGAGGGCATGTGCTATAGCCCACGGACACGTTTGACAGGCTAAAAATTGCGTCGGAAAGAGGAGGAGTTTAGGAATGAATATTGCTATAGACTCTCGATAGGATGTGATATAGCCCATGAATATGGCTTAGATTGGTGAAAATTGGGTCGAATGAAAGTGACAAAAAAACACATAAATCATATCTGACCCTCGAGGGCATGTGCTATAGCCCACGACCTTAGAAAGGCTCAAAATTACATTGGAAAGAGGAGTCTAGTACATGAATATTACTAAAAACTCTTCATAGGATGTGCTATAGCCCATGAAAATGGCTTAGATGGGTGAAAATTGGCTCAAATGAAAATAACAAAAAAATGCATAAATCATATCTGACCCTCGAGGTCATGTGCTATAGCCCACGGAGACCTTAGAAAGGCTCAAAATTACATCGGAAAGAGGAGAGTCTAGGACATGAATATTGCTATAGACTCTCGATAGGATGTGCTATAACCCATGAATATGGCTTAGATGGTGAAAATTGGCTCGAATGAAAGTAATAAAAAAAGACATAAATCATATCTGACCCTCGAGGGCATGTTCTATAGCCCACGGACACCTTATACAGGCTCAAAATTAAAAAAGGGATGGCTATGACATGAATATTGCTATAATCTCTCGATAGGTTGTGCTATACCCACGAAAATGGCCTAGATGGTTAAAAATGACCCGAGTGTAGATAACAAAAAAATATAGATAAATATCTCCCTCAAGGCCATGTGCCATAGCCCACGGATACCTTAACAGACTCAAAATTACATCGAAAATAGGAGAAGTCTAGGACATGAATATTGCTATAATCTCTCGATAGGATGTGCTATAGCCCACGAAATGGCCTAGATGGTTAAAAAATGGCCCGAGTGAAGATAACAAAGAATATAGATAAATCATATATGACCCTTAAGGGCATGTGCTATAGCCCCACGGACACCTTAGACAGGCTCAAAATTAAATCAAAAAGAGGAGGAGTCCAGGACATGAATATTGCAATAATCTCTCGATAGGATGTGCTATAGCCCATGAAATGGCCTAGATGGTTAAAAATGGCCCGAGTGAAGATAACAAAAAATATAGATAAATCATATATGACCCTCAAGGGCATGTGCTATAGCCCACGAACACCTTAGATAGGCTCAAAATTAATCAAGGGCATATTGCTATAGACTCTTGATAGGATGCTATAGCCCATGAAAATGGCCTAGATGGTGAAAATTGGCTCGAATGAAAATAACAAAAAAATACATAAATCATATCTGACCCTCGAGGCATGTGCTATAGCCTACGGAGACCTTAGAAAGGCTCAAATTACATCGGAAAGAGGAGTCTAGGACAATATTGCAATAATCTCTTGATAGGATGTGCTATAGCCCATGAAAATGGCTTAGATGGGTGAAAATTGGCACGAATGAAAATAACAAAAAAACGCATAAATCATAAATGACCCTCAAGGGCATGTGCTATAGCCCACGGACCTTAGACAGGCTCAAAATTAAATCAAAAAGAGGAGTCTAGCACATGAATATTGCAATAGTCTCTCGATAGGATGTACTATATCCCATGAAAATGGCTTTGGGTGAAAACTAGCTTGAGAAGATAACAACAAAATAGATAAATGATATCTGACCCTTGAGGGCATGTGCTATAGCCCACGGACACGTTTGACAGGCTAAAAATTGCGTCGGAAAGAAGAGGAGTTTAGGAAATGAATATTGCTAAGACTCTCGATAGGATGTGATATAGCCCATGAATATGGCTTAGATTGGTGAAAATTAGGTCAAATGAAAGTGACAAAAACACATAAATCATATCTGACCCTTGAGGGCATGTGCTATAGCCCACGGTGACCTTAGAAAGGCTCAGAATTACATCGGAAAGAGAGGAGTCTAGGACATGAATATTGCTATAGACTCTTGATAGGATCCTATAGCCCATGAATGGCTTAGATGGGTGAAAATTGGCTCGAATGGAAATAACAAAAAACGCATAAATCATATCTGACCCTCGAGGGCATGTGCTATAGCCCACGGAGACCTTAGAAAGGCTCAAAATTACATCGGAAAGAGGAGGAGTCTAGGACAGGAATATTGCTATAGACTCTCGATAGGATGTGCTATAGCCCGAAAATGGCTTAGATGGCTGAAAATTGGCTCGAATGAAGTAACAAAAAAACACATAAATCATATCTGACCCTCGAGGCATGTGCTATAGCCCACGGACACCTTATACAGGCTCAAATTAAACTAAAAAGAGGATGAGGCTATGACATAAATATTGCTATAATCTCTCGATAGGATGCGCTATAGCCCACGAAATGGCCTAGATGGTTAAAAATGGCCCGAGTGTAGATAACAAAAAATATAGATAATCATATCTGTCCCACAAGGCCATGTGCTATAGCCCACGGATACCTTAGACAGACTCAAAATTACATCGAAAATAGGAGAAGTCTAGGACATGAATATTGCTATAATCTCTCGATAATGTGCTATGGCCCACGAAAATGGCCTAGAGGGTTAAAAAATGGCCTGAGTGAAGATAACAAAAAAATATAGATAAATTGACCCTCAAGGGCGTGTGCTATAGCCCACGGACACCTTAGACAGGCTCAAAATTAAATCAAAAAGAGGAGGAGTCTACCACATGAATATTGCAATAGTCTCTCGATAGGATGTGCTATATCCATGAAAATGGCTTAGTTGGGTGATAACTAGCTTGAATGAAGATAACAACAAAATAGATAAATGATATCTGACCCTCGAGGGCATGTGCTATAGCCCACGGACACGTTTGACAGGCTAAAAATTGCGTCGGAAAGAGGAGGAGTTTAGGAAATGAATATTGCTATAGACTCTCGATAGGATGTGATATAGCCCATGAATATGGCTTAGATTGGTGAAAATTGGGTCGAATGAAAGTGACAAAAATACACATAAATCATATCTGACCCTCGAGGGCATGTGCTATAGCCCACGGAGACCATAGAAAGGCTCAAATTACATTGGAAAGAGGAGGAGTCTCTAGTACATGAATATTACTAAAAACTCTTCATAGGATGTGCTATAGCCCATGAAAATGGCTTAGGGGTGAAAATTGGCTCAAATGAAAATAACAAAAAACGCATAAATCATATCTGACCCTCAAGGTCATGTGCTATAGCCCACGGACACCTTATACAGGCTCAAAATTAAATCAAAAAGAGGATGAGGCTATGACATGAATATTGCTATAATCTCTCGATAGGTTGTGCTATAGCCCACGAAAATGGCCTAGATGGTTAAAAAACCAGTGTAGATAACAAAAAATATAATCATATCTGTCCCCAAGGCCATGTGCCATAGCCCACGGATACCTTAGACAGACTCAAAATTACATCGAAAATAGGAGAAGTCTAGGACATGAATATTGCTATAATCTCTCGATAGGATGTGCTATAGCCCACGAAAATGGCCTAGAGGGTTAAAAATGGCCTGAGTAAAGATAACAAAAATATAGATAAATCATATATCCCTTAAGGGCATGTGCTATAGCCCACGGACACCTTAGACAGGCTCAAAATTAATCAAAAGAGGAGGTCTAGGACATGAATATTGCAATAGTCTCTCGATAGGATGTGCTAGAGCCCATGAAAATGGCTTAGTTGGGTGGAAACTGGCTTGAATGAAGATAACAACAAGAAGAGATAAATGATATATAATCCTCAAGGGCATGTTCTATAGCCCACGGACACCTTAGACAGACTCAAAATTACATCGAAAAGAGAGGAGTCTAGGACATGAATATTTCTATAGACTCTCGATAGGATGTGCTATGGCCCACAAAAATGGCTTAGATGGGTGAAAATTGCCTTGAATGAAAATATTAAAAAAAATGCATCAATCATATCTGACGCTCGAGGGCATGTGCTATAGCCCACGGAGACCTTAGACAGGCTCAAAATTACATCGGAAAGAGGAGGAGTCTATGACATGAATATTGCTATAATCTCTCGATAGGATGTGCTATAGCTCACGAAAATGGCCTAGATGGTTAAAAAATGGCCCGAGTGAAGATAACAAAAAAATATAGATAAATCATATCTGACCCTCGAGGGCATGTGCTATAGCCCACAAACACCTTAGACAGGCTCAAAATTACATCGGAAAGACGAGGAGTCTAGACATGAATATTGCAATAATCTCTCGATAGGATGTGCTATAGCCCATGAATGGCCTAGATGGTTAAAAAATGGCCCGAGTAAAGATAACAAAAAAATATAGATAAATCATATGACCCTCAAGGGCATGTGCTATAGCCCACGGACACCTTAAACAGGCTCAAATTAAATCAAAAAGAGGAAAGTCTAGCACATGAATATTGCAATAGTCTCTCGACAGAATGTGCTATAGCCCATGAAAATGGCTTAGTTGGGTGAAAACTAGTTGAATGAAGATAACAACAAAATAGATATGATATCTGACCTCGAGGGCATGTGCTATAGCCCACGGACCCATTCGACAGGCTAAAAATTGCGTCGGAAAGAGGAGGAGTTTAGGAAATGAATATTGCTATAGGCTCTCGATAGGATGTGATATAGCCCATGAATATGGCTTAGATTGGTGAAAATTGGGTCGAATGAAAGTGATAAAAATAACACATAAATCATATCTGACCCTCGAGGGCATGTGCTATAGCCCACGGAGACCTTAGAAAGGCTCAAAATTACATTGGAAAGAGGAGGATTCTAGTACATGAATATTGCTAAAGACTCTTCATAGGATGTGCTATAGCCCAAATGGCTTAGATGGGTGAAAATTGGCTCGAATGAAAGTAACAAAAAAACACATAAATCATATCTGACCCTCGAGGGCATGTGCTATAGCCCACGGACACCTTATACAGGCTCAAAATTAATCAAAAAGAGGATCAGGCTATGACATGAATTTACTATAATCTCTCGATAGGATGCGCTATAGCCCACGAAAATGGCCTAGATGGTTAAAAAATGACCCGAGTGTAGATAACAAAAAAATATAGATAAATCATATATGTCCCTCAAGCCCATGTGCTATGCCCACGGATACCTTAGACAGACTCAAAATTACATCGAAAATAGGAGAAGTCTAGGACACAATATAGCTATAATCTCTCGATAGGATGTGCTATAGCCCACGAATGGCCTAGATGGTCAAAATAACCAGAAGATAACAAGAAATATAGATAAATCATATATGACCCTTATGGGCATGTGCTATAGCAAACGGACACCTTAGACAGGCTCAAATTAAATCAAAAAGAGGAGGAGTCCAGAACATGAATATTGCAATAGTCTCTCGATAGGATGTGCTAGAGCCCATGAAAATGGCTTAGTTGGGTGGAAGCTAGCTTGAATGAAGATAACAACAAGAATAGATAAATGATATCTAATCCTCAAGGGCATGTTCTATAGCCCACGGACACCTTAGACAGACTCAAAATTGAATCGAAAAAAGAGGAGTCTAGGACATGATATTTCTATAGACTCTCGATAGGATGTGCTATGGCCCACAAATGGCTTAGATGGGTGAAAATTGCCTTGAATGAAAATATTAAAAAATGCATCAATCATATCTGACGCTCGAGGGCATGTGCTATAGCCCACGGAGACCTTAGACAGGCTCAAAATTACATCGGAAAGAGGAGGAGTCTATGTCATGAATATTGCTATAATCTCTCGATGGATGTGCTATAGCTCACGAAAATGGCCTAGATTGTTAAAATGGCCCGAGTGAAGATAACAAAAAATATAGATAAATCATATCTGACCCTCGAGGGCATGTGCTATAGCCCACAAACACCTTAGACAGGCTCAAATTACATCGGAAAGACGAGGAGTCTATGACATGAATATTGCAATAATCTCTCGATAGGATGTGCTATAGCCCATGAAATGGCCTAGATGGTTAAAAAATGGCCCGAGTAAAGATAACAAAAAATATAGATAAATCATATATGACCCTCAAGGGCAGTGCTATAGCCCACGGACACCTTAAACAGGCTCAAAATTAAATCAAAAGAGGAGAGTCTAGCACATGAATATTGCAATAGTCTCTCAATAGAATGTGCTATATCCCATGAAAATGGCTTAGTTGGGTGAAAACTAGTTTGAATGAAGATAACAACAAAATAGATAAATGATATCTGACCCTCGAGGGCATGTGCTATAGCCCACGGACCCATTCGACAGACTAAATATGCGTCGGAAAGAGGAGGAGTTTAGGAAATGAATTTGCTATAGGCTCTCGATAGGATGTGATATAGCCCATGAATATGGCTTAGATTGGTGAAAATTGAGTCGAATGAAAGTGATAAAAATAACACATAAATCATATCTGACCCTCAAGGGCATGTGCTATAGCCCACGGAGACCTTAGAAAGGCTCAAAATTACATTGGAAAGAGGAGGAGTCTAGTACATGAATATTGCTAAAGACTCTTCATAGGATGTGCTATAGCCCATGAAAATGGCTTAGATGGGTGAAAATTGGGTCGAATGAAAATAACAAAAACGCATAAATCATATCTGACCCTCGAGGTCATGTGCTATAGCCCACGGAGACCTTAGAAAGGCTCAAAATTGCATCAGAAAGGGAGGACTCTAGGACACGAATATTGCTATAGACTCTCGATATGTGTGGTATAACCCGTGAATATGGCTTAGATGGGTGAAAATTGGCTCGAATGAAAGTAACAAAAAAACACATAAATCATATCTGACCCTCGAGGGCATGTGCTATAGCCCACGGACACCTTATACAGGCTCAAAATTAAATCAAAAGAGGATCAGGCTATGCATGAATATTACTATAATCTCTCGATAGGATGCGCTATAGCCCACGAAAATGGCCTAGTTAAAAATGACCCGAGTGTAGATAACAAAAAAATATAGATAAATCATATGTCCCTCCCATGTCCTATAGCCCACGGATACCTTAGACAGACTCAAAATTACATCGAAAATAGGAGAAGTCTAGGACAATATAGCTATAATCTCTCGATAGGATGTGCTATAGCCCACGAAAATGGCCTAGATGGTCAAAAAACCAGAGTGAAGATAACAAGAAAATATAGATAAATCATATATGACCCTTATGGGCATGTGCTATAGCAAACGGACACCTTAGACAGGCTCAAAATTAAATCAAAAGAGGAGTCCAGAACATGAATATTGCAATAGTCTCTCGATAGATGTGCTAGAGCCCATGAAAATGGCTTAGTTGGGTGGAAGCTAGCTTGAATGAAGATAACAACAAGAATAGATAAATGATATCTAATCCTCAAGGGCATGTTCTATAGCCCACGGACACCTTAGACAGACTCAAAATTACATCGAAAGAAGAGGAGTCTAGGACATGAATATTCCTATAGACTCTCGATAGGATGTGCTATGGCCCACAAAATGGCTTAGATGGTGAAAATTGCCTTGAATGAAAATATTAAAAAATGCATCAATCATATCTGACGCTCGAGGGCATGTGCTATAGCCCACGGAGACCTTAGACAGGCTCAAAATTACATCGGAAAGAGGAGGAGTCTATGTCATGAATATTGCTATAATCTCTCGATAGGATGTGCTATAGCTCACGAAAATGGCCTAGATTGTTAAAAAATGGCCCGAGTGAAGATAACAAAAAAATATAGAAAATCATATCTGACCCTCGAGGCATGTGCTATAGCCCACAAACACCTTAGACAGGCTCAAAATTACATCGAAAGACGAGGAGTCTAGGACATGAATATTGCAATAATCTCTCGATAGGATGTGCTATAGCCCATGAAATGGCCTAGATGGTTAAAAAATGGCCCGAGTAAAGATAACAAAAAAATATAGATAAATCATATATGACCCTCAAGGGCAT
The DNA here is from genome assembly GCA_032690845.1 of Eleusine coracana subsp. coracana. Taxonomy (NCBI): domain Eukaryota; kingdom Viridiplantae; phylum Streptophyta; class Magnoliopsida; order Poales; family Poaceae; genus Eleusine; species Eleusine coracana. Next base: position 9,399 of record MU847527.1, read on the forward strand.
GTGCTATAGCCCACGGACACCTTAAACAGGCTCAAAATTAAATCAAAAAGAGGTGGAGTCTAGCACATGAATATGCAATAGTCTCTCAATAGAATGTGCTATATCCCATGAAAATGGCTTAGTTGGGTGAAAACTAGTTTGAATGAAGATAACAACAAAAATAGATAAATGATATCTGACCCTCGAGGGCATGTGCTATAGCCCACGGACCCATTCGACAGACTAAATTGCGTCGGAAAGAGGAGGAGTTTAGGAAATGAATATTGCTATAGGCTCTCGATAGGATGTGTATAGCCCATGAATATGGCTTAGATTGGTGAAAATTGAGTCGAATGAAAGTGATAAAAATAACACATAAATCATATCTGACCCTCAAGGGCATGTGCTATAGCCCACGGAGACCTTAGAAGGCTCAAATTACATTCGAAAGAGGAGGAGTCTAGTACATGAATATTGCTAAAGACTCTTCATAGGATGTGCTATAGCCCATGAAATGGCTTAGATGGGTGAAAATTGGGTCGAATGAAAATAACAAAAAAACGCATAAATCATATCTGACCCTCGAGGTCATGTGCTATAGCCCACGGAGACCTTAGAAAGGCTCAAAATTGCATCAGAAAGAGGAGGACTCTAGGACGCGAATATTGCTATAGACTCTCGATATGATGTGGTATAACCCGTGAATATGGCTTAGATGGGTGAAAATTGGCTCGAATGAAAGTAACAAAAAAACACATAAATCATATCTGACCCTCGAGGGCATGTGCTATAGCCCACGGACACCTTATACAGGCTCAAAATTAAATCAAAAAGAGGATCAGCTATGACATGAATATTACTATAATCTCTCGATAGGATGCGCTATAGCCCACGAAATGGCCTAGATGGTTAAAAAATGACCCGAGTGTAGATAACAAAAAATATAGATAAATCATATATGTCCCTCAAGCCCATGTCTATAGCCCACGGATACCTTAGACAGACTCAAATTACATCGAAAATAGGAGAAGTCTAGGACACGAATATAGCTATAATCTCTCGATAGGATGTGCTATAGCCCACGAAAATGGCCAGATGGTCAAAAAATAACCAGAGTGAAGATAACAAAATATAGATAAATCATATATGACCCTTATGGGCATGTGCTATAGCAAACGGACACCTTAGACAGGCTCAAAATTAAATCAAAAAGAGGAGGAGTCCAGACATGAATATTGCAATAGTCTCTCGATAGGATGTGCTAGAGCCCATGAAAATGGCTTAGTTGGGTGAAGCTAGCTTGAATGAAGATAACAACAAGAATAGATAAATGATATCTAATCAAGGGCATGTTCTATAGCCCACGGACCTTAGACAGACTCAAAATTACATCGAAAAGAGGAGTCTAGGACATGAATATTTCTATAGACTCTCGATAGGATGTGCTATGGCCCCACAAAAATGCTTATGGGTGAAAATTGCCTTGAATGAAAATATTAAAAAAATGCATCAATCATATCTGACCTCGAGGGCATGTGCTATAGCCCACGGACCTTAGACAGGCTCAAAATTACATCGGAAAGAGGAGGAGTCTATGTCATGAATATTGCTATAATCTCTCGATAGGATGTGCTATAGCTCACGAAAATGGCCTAGATGTTAAAAAATGGCCGAGTGAAGATAACAAAATATAGATAAATCATATGACCCTCGAGGGCATGTGCTATAGCCCACAAACACCTTAGACAGGCTCAAAATTACATCAAAGACGAGGAGTCTAGGACATGATTGCAATAGTCTCTCGATAGGATGTGCTATAGCCCATGAAATGGCCTAGATGGTTAAAAATGGCCCGAGTAAAGATAACAAAAAAAATAGATAAATCATATATGACCTCAAGGGCATGTGCTATAGCCCACGACACCTTAACGGCTCAAAATTAAATCAAAAAGAGGTGGAGTCTAGCACATGAATATTGCAATAGTCTCTCGATAGATGTGCTATATCCCATGAAAATGGCTTAGTTGGGTGAAACTAGCTTGAATGAAGATAACAACAAAAATAGATAAATGATATCTGACCCTCGAGGGCATGTGCTATAGCCCACGGACCCTTTGACAGGCTAAAATTGTCGGAAAGAGGAGAGTTTAGGAAATGAATATTGCTATAGGCTCTCGATAGGATGTGATATAGCCCATGAATATGGCTTAGATTGGTGAAAATTGGGTCGAATGAAAGTGATAAAAATAACACATAAATCATATATGACCCTCGAGGCATGTGCTATAGCCCACGGAGACCTTAGAAAGGCTCAAAATTACATTGGAAAGAGGAGTCTAGTACATGAATATTGCTAAAGACTCTTCATAGGATGTGCTATAGCCCATGAAATGGCTAGATGGTGAAAAATTGGGTCGAATGAATAACAAAAAAAGATAAATCATATCTGACCCTCGAGGTCATGTGCTATAGCCCACGGAGACCTTAGAAAGGCTCAAAATTGCATCAGAAAGAGGAGGACTCTAGGACACAATATTGCTATAACTCTCGATAGGATGTGCTATACCCCAATATGCTAGATGGTGAAAATGGCTCGAATGAAAGTAACAAAAAACATAAATCATATCTGACCCTCGAGGGCATGTGCTATAGCCCACGGACACCTTATACAGCTCAAAATTAAATCAAAAAGAGGATCAGTCTAGACATGAATATTGCTATAATCTCTCGATAGGATGCTGTAGCCCACGATGGCCTAGATGGTTAAAAAATGCCCGAGTGAGATAACAAAAAAATAGATAACATATATGACCCTCAAGCATGTGCTATAGCCCACGGATACCTTAGACAGACTCAAAATTACATCAAAATAGAGAGTCTAGGACATGAATATACATATCTCTCGATAGGATGTGCTATAGCCCACGAAAATGGCCAAGTGGTCAAAAAAAACCAGAGTGAAGATAACAAAAAAAAGATAAATCACATATGACCCTTAGGGCATGTGCTATAGCAACGGACCTTACAGGCTCAAAATTAATCAAAAAGAGAGGAGTTTGGACATGAATATTGCATAGTCTCTCGATAGGATGTGCTAGAGCCCATGAAAATGGCTTAGTTGGTGAAATTGCTTGACTGAAATAACAACAAAAAAATCATGTGCTGCTCGAGGCATGTGCTATAGCCCACGGATACCTTAGACAGGCTCAAAATTACATCGAAAAGAAGGAGTCTAGGACATGAATATTGCTATACTCTCGATAGGATGTGCTATGGCCACAAAAATTGCTATGGTTAAAATTGCCTTGAATGAAAAAAAAAAATGATAATCATATCTGACCCTCGAGGGCATGTGCTATAGCCCACGACCTTAGACAGGCTCAAAATTACATCGGAAAGAGGAGGATCTATGACATGAATATTGCTATAACTCTCGATAGGATGTGCTATGGCCCACGAAAATGCCTAGATGGTTAAAAATGGCTCGAGTGAAGATAACAAAAAATATAGATAAATCATATGACCCTCGAGGGCATGTGCTATAGCCCATGGACCTTAGACAGGCTCAAAATTAAATCAAAAGAGGAGGAGTCTAGACATGAATATAAATCTCTCGATAGATGTGCTATATCCCGAAAATGGCCTGGTTAAAAAATGGCCCTGATGATACAAAAAAAAAATAGATAAATCATATATACCTTAAGGGCATGTGCTATAGCCCACGACACCTTAGACAGGCTCAAAATTAAATCAAAAAGAGGAGGAGTCTAGCACATGAATATTGCAATAGTCTCTCGATAGGATGTGCTATATCCCATGAAAGCTTAGTTGGGTCAAACTGCTGAATGAAGATAACAACAAAATAGATAAATGATATCTGACCCTCGAGGGCATGTGCTATAGCCCACGGACACCTTGACAGCTCAAATTACATCGAAAGAGGAGAAGTTTAGGACATGATATTGCTATAACTCTCGATAGGATGTGATATAGCCCACGAAATGGCTTAGATGGTGAAAATTGCGAATGAAAGTACAAAAAAAACACATAAATCATATGACCCTCGAGAGCATGTGCTATAGCCCACGAGACCTAGAGCTGAAAATTACATCGGAAATAGGAGGAGTCTATGACATGAATATTGCTATAATCTCTCGATGGATGTGCTATAGCCCACGAAAATGGCCTAGATGGTTAAAAAATGGCCCGAGTGAAGGTAACAAAAAAAATAGATAAATCATATCTGACCCTCGAGGGCATGTGCTATAGCCCATGAACCCCTTAGACAGGACTCAAATTACATCAGAAAGAGGACGAGTCTATGACATGAATATTGCTATAATCTCTCGATAGGATGTGCTATAGCCCACAAAAATAGCCTAGATGGTTAAAAAATGGCCCGATGAAGATAGTAAAAAAATATAGATAATCATATCTGACCCTCAAGGGCATTGCTATAACCACGGATACCTTAGACAGACTCAAAATTGCATCGAAAAGAGGAGGAAGTCTAGAACATGAATATTTCTATAATCTCTCGATAGGATGTGCTATAGCCCATGGAAAATGACCTAGACGGTTAAAAAATGCTCCGAGTGAAGATAACAAAAAAATATATATAAATCATATATGACCCTTAAGGGCATTGCTATAGCCCATGGACACCTTAGACAGGCTCAAAATTAAATCAAAAAGAGGAGTCGTAGGACATGAATATTGCAATAGTCTCTCGATAGGATGTGCTATAGCCCATGAAAATGGCTTAGTTGGGTGGAAACTGGCATGAATGAAGATAACAACAAAAAAGATAAATGATATATGACCCTCGAGGGCATGTGCTATAGCCCACGGACAGCTTAGACAGACTCAAAATTACATCGAAAAGAAGAGGAGTTTGGGACCATGATATTGCTATAATCTCTCGATAGGATGTGCTATAGCCCACAAAAATGGCTTAGATGGGTGAAAATTGCCTTGACTGAAAATAACAAAAAAAAAAACAAATCATATCTGACCCTCGAGGGCAGGTGCTATAGCCCACAGAGACCTTAGATAGGCTGAAAATTACATCGGAAATAGGAGGAGTCTATGAAATGAATATTGCTATAATCTCTCGATAGGATGTGCTATAGCCCACAAAAATGGCCTAGATGGTTAAAAACATGGCCCGAGTTAAGATAACAAAAAATATAGATAAATCATATATGACCCTCGAGGGCATGTGTTATAGCCCACGAACATCTTACACAGGCTCAAAATTACATCGGAAAGAGGAGGAGTCTATGACATGAATATTGCTATAATCTCTCGATAGGATGTGCTATAGCCCATGAAATAACCTAGATGGTTAAAAAATGGCCCGAGTGAAGATAATAAAAAAATATAGATAAATCATATCTGACCCTCAAGGGCATGTGCTATAACCCACGGATACCTTAGACAGAGTCAAAATTACATCGAAAAGAGTGAGAAGTCTAGAACATGAATATTGCTATAATCTCTCGATAGAATGTGCTATAGCCCACGAAAATAGCCTAGATGGTTAAAAAATGGCCCTAGTGAAGATAACAAACAAATATATATAAATCATATATGCCCCTTAAGGGCATGTGCTATAGCCCATGGACACTTAGACAGGCTCAAAATTAAATCAAAAGAGGAGGAGTCTAGGACATGAATATTGCAATAGTCTCTCGATAGGATGTGCTATAGCCCATGAAAATGGCTTAGTTGGGTGGAAACTGGCATGAATAAAGATAACAACAAAAATAGATAAATGATATCTGACCCTCGAGGGCATGTGCTATAGCCCACGGACACCTTAGACAGACTCAAAATTACATCGAAAAGAAGAGGAGTTTAGGACATGTATATTGCTATAATCTCTCGATAGGATGTGCTATAGCCCACGAAAATGGCTTAGATGGGTGAAAATTGCCTTGAATGAAAATAACAAAAAAAATGCATAAATCATATCTGACCCTCAAGGCATGTGCTATAGCCCACGAAAATGGCCTAGATGGCTGAAAATTACATTGGAAATAGGAGGAGTCTATGACATGAATATTGCTATAATCTCTCGATAGGATGTGCTATAGCCCACGAAAATGGCCTAGATGGTTAAAAAATGGCCCGAGTGAAGGTAACAAAAAAATAGATAAATCATATCTGACCCCGAGGGCATGTGCTATAGCCCATGAACACCTTAGACAGGCTCAAAATTACATCAGAAAGAGGACGAGTCTATGACATGAATATTGCTATAATCTCTCGATAGGATGTGCTATAGCCCACAAAAATAGCCTAGATGGTTAAAAAATGGCCCGATGAAGATAGTAAAAAAATATAGATAAATCATATCTGACCCTCAAGGGCATGTGCTATAACCCACGGATACCTTAGACAGACTCAAAATTGCATCGAAAAGAGGAGAAGTCTAGAACATGAATATTTCTATAATCTCTCGATAGGATGTGCTATAGCCCATGAAAATGACCTAGACGGTTAAAAAATGCTCCGAGTGAAGATAACAAAAAATATATATAAATCATATATGACCCTTAAGGGCATGTGCTATAGCCCATGGACACCTTAGACAGGCTCAAAATTAAATCAAAAAGAGGAGTCTAGGACATGAATATGCAATAGTCTCTCGATAGGATGTGCTATAGCCCATGAAAATGGCTTAGTTGGGTGGAAACTGGCATGAATGAAGATAACAACAAAAAAGATAAATGATATATGACCCTCGAGGGCATGTGCTATAGCCCCACGGACAGCTTAGACAGACTCAAAATTACATCGAAAAGAAGAGGAGTTTGGGACATGAATATTGCTATAATCTCTCGATAGGATGTGCTATAGCCCACAAAAATGGCTTAGATTGGGTGAAAATTGCCTTGACTGAAAATAACAAAAAAAAAAAAATCATATCTGACCCTCGAGGGCAGGTGCTATAGCCCACAGAGACCTTAGATAGGCTGAAAATTACATCGGAAATAGGAGGAGTCTATGACATGATATTGCTATAATCTCTCGATAGGATGTGCTATAGCCCACAAAAATGGCCTAGATGGTTAAAAACATGGCCCGAGTTAATATAACAAAAAATATAGATAAATCATATATGACCCTCGAGGGCATGTGTTATAGCCCACGAACATCTTACACAGGCTCAAAATTACATCGGAAAGAGGAGGAGTCTATGACATGAATATTGCTATAATCTCTCGATAGGATGTGCTATAGCCCATGAAAATAACCTAGATGGTTAAAAAATGGCCCGAGTGAAGATAATAAAAAATATAGATAAATCATATCTGACCCTCAAGGGCATGTGCTATAACCCACGGATACCTTAGACAGAGTCAAAATTACATCGAAAAGAGGAGAAGTCTAGAACATGAATATTGCTATAATCTCTCGATAGAATGTGCTATAGCCCACGAAAATAGCCTAGATGGTTAAAAAATGGCCCTAGTGAAGATAACAAACAAATATATATAAATCATATATGCCCCTTAAGGGCATGTGCTATAGCCCATGGACACCTTAGACAGGCTCCAAAATTAAATCAAAAAGAGGAGGAGTCTAGGACATGAATATTGCAATAGTCTCTCGATAGGATGTGCTATAGCCCATGAAAATGGCTTAGTTGGGTGGAAACTGGCATGAATAAAGATAACAACAAAAATAGATAAATGATATCTGACCCTCGAGGCATGTGCTATAGCCCACGGACACCTTAGACAGACTCAAATTACATCGAAAAGAAGAGGAGTTTAGGACATGTATATTGCTATAATCTCTCGATAGGATGTGCTATAGCCCACGAAAATGGCTTAGATGGGTGAAAATTGCCTTGAATGAAAATAACAAAAAAATGCATAAATCATATCTGACCCTCAAGGGCATGTGCTATAGCCCACGAAAATGGCCTAGATGGCTGAAAATTACATTGGAAATAGGAGGAGTCTATGACATGAATATTGCTATAATCTCTCGATAGGATGTGCTATAGCCTACGAAAATGGCCTAGATGGTTAAAAAATGGCCCGAGTGAAGATAACAAAAAAGTATAGATAAATCATATCTGACCCTCGAGGGCATGTGCTATAGCCCACGAACACCTTAGACAGGCTCAAAATTAAATCGGAAAGAGGAGGAGTTTAGGACACGAATATTGCTATAGACTCTCGATAGGATGTGGTATAGCCCACGAAAATGGCTTAGATTGGTGAAAATTGGGTCGAATGAAACTAACAAAAAAAACACATAAATCATATCCGACCCTCGAGGGCATGTGCTATAGCCCACAGAGACCTTAGAAAGGCTTAAAATTACATTGGAAATAGGAGGAGTCCAGGACATGAATATTGCTATAGACTCTCGATAGGATGTGCAATAGCCCATGAAAATGGCTTAGATGGGTGAAAATTGGCTCCAATGGAAATAACAAAAAATGCATAAATCATATCTGACCCTCGAGGGCATGTGCTATAGCCCACGGAGACCTTAGAAAGGCTCAAAATTACATCGGAAAGAGGAGGAGTCCAGGACATGAATATTTCTATAGACTCTCGATAGGATGTGCTATAGCCCATGAAAATGGCTTACATGGATGAAAATTGGCTCGAATGAAACTTGCTTGCATGAAAATAACAAAAAAAATAGATAAATCATATCTAACCCTCGAGCGCATGTGTTATAGCCCACGGACACCTTAAACAGGCTCAAAATTAAATCAAAAAGAGGAGGAGTCTAGGACATGCATATTGCAATTGTCTCTCGATAGGATGTGCTATATCCCATAAAAATGGCTTAGTTGGGTGAAAACCAGCTTGAATGAAGATAACAACAAAAATAGATAAATGATATCTGACCCTCGAGGGCATGTGCTATAGCCCACGGACATGTTAGGTAGGCTCAAAATTACATCGGAAAGAGGAGGAGTCTATGAGATGAATATTGCTATAATCTCTCGATAGGATGTGCTATAGCCCACGAAAATAGCCTAGATGGTTAAAAAATGGCTTGAGTGAAGATAACAAAAAAATATAGATAAATCAAATATGACCCTCGAGGGCATGTGCTATAGCCCATGGACACCTTAGACAGGCTCAAAATTAAATCAAAAAGAGGAGGAGTCTAGGACATGAATATGGCAATAGTCTCTCGATAGGATGTGCTATATCCCATGAAAATGGCCCAGATGGTTAAAAAATGGCCCGAGTGAAGATAGCAAAAAAATATAGATAAATCATATATGACCCTCAAGGGCATGTGCTATAGCCCACGAACACCTTAGACAGGCTCAAAATTAAATCAAAAAGAGGAGGAGTCTAGGACATGCATATTGCAATAGTCTCTCGATAGGATCTGCTATATCCCATGAAAATGGCTTAGTTGGGTGAAAACTAGCTTGAATGAAGATAACAACAAAAATAGATAAATGATATCTGACCCTCGAGGGCATGTGCTATAGCCCACGGACATGTTAGACAGGCTCAAAATTAGATCAGAAAGAGGAGGAGTTTAGGACATGAATATTGCGATAGAGTCTAGATAGGATGTGCTGTAGCCCATGAAAATGGCTTAGATGGGCGAAAATTGGCTCTAACGGAAATAACAAAAAAATGCATAAATCATATCTGACCCATGAGGGCATGTGCTATAGCCCACGGAGACCTTAGAAAGGCTCAAAATTACATCGGAAAGAGGAGGAGTCCAGGACATGAATATTGCTATAGACTCTCGATAGGATATGCTATAGCCCATGAAAATGGCTTAGATGGATAAAAATTGGCTCGAATGAAAATAACAAAAAAACGCATAAATCATATCTGACCCTCGAGGCATCTGCTATAGCCCACGAACACCTTAGACAGGCTCAAAATTACATCGGAAAAGGGAGGAGTTTATGACATGAATATTGCTATAATCTCTCGATAGGATGTGCTATAGCCCACGAAAATGGCCTAGATGGTTAAAAAATAGCCCGAGTGAAGATAACAAAAAAATATAGATAAATCAAATATGACCCTCGAGGGCATGTGCTATAACCCATGGACACCTTAGACAGGCTCAAAATTAAATCAAAAAGAGGAGGATTCTAGGACATGAATACGGCAATAGTCTCTCGATAGGATGTGCTATATCCCATGAAAATGGCCCAAATGGTTAAAAAATGGCCCGAGTGATGATAACAAAAAAATATAGATAAATCATATATGACCCTCAAGGGCATGTGCTATAGCCCACGAACACCTTAGACAGGCTCAAAATTAAATCAAAAAGAGAAGGAGTCTAGCACATGAATATTGCAATAGTCTCTCGATAGGATGTGCTATATCCCATGAAAATGGCTTAGTTGGGTCAAGACTAGCTTGAATAAAGATATCAACAAAAATAGATAAATGATATCTGACCCTCGAGGGCATGTGCTATAGCCCACGGACACGTTTGACAGGCTCAAAATTGCATCGGAAAGAGGAGAAGTTTAGGAAATGAATATTGCTATAAACTCTCGATAGGATGTGATATAGCCCATGAAAATGGCTTAGATGGGCGGAAATTGGCTCTAACGGAAATAACAAAAAAATGCATAAATCATATCTGACCCATGAGGGCATGTGCTATAGCCCACGGAGACCTTAGAAAGGCTCAAATTACATCGGAAAGAGGAGGAGTCCAGAACATGAATATTGCTATAGACTCTCCATAGGATCTGCTATAGCCCATGAAAATGGCTTAGATGGATGAAAATTGGCTCGAATGAAAATAACAAAAAAACGCATAAATCATATCTGACCCTCGAGGGCATCTGCTATAGCCCACGAACACCTTAGACAGGCTCAAAATTACATCAGAAAAGGGAGGAGTTTATGACATGAATATTGCTATAATCTCTCGATAGGATGTGCTATAGCCCACGAAAATGGCCTAGATGGTTAAAAAATGGCCCGAGTGAAGATAACAAAAAAATATAGATAAATCAAATATCACCCTCGAGGGCATGTGCTATAACCCATGGACACCTTAGACAGGCTCAAAATTAAATCAAAAAGAGGAGGATTCTAGGACATGAATATGGCAATAGTCTCTCGATAGGATGTGCTATATCCCATGAAAATGGCCCAGATGGTTAAAAATGGCCCGAGTGAAGATAACAAAAAATATAGATAAATCATATATGACCCTCAAGGGCATGTGCTATAGCCCACGAATACCTTAGACAGGCTCAAAATTAAATCAAAAAGAGGAGGAGTCCAGGACATGAATATTGCAATAGTCTCTCGATAGGATGTGCTATATCCCATGAAAATGGCTTAGTTAGGTGAAAACTAGCTTGAATGAAGATAACAATAAAAATTGATAAATGATATCTGACCCTCGAGGGCATGTGCTACAGCCCACGGACATGTTAGACAGGCTCAAAATTACATCAGAAAGAGGAGGAGTTTAGGAAATGAATATTGCTATAATCTCTCTATAGGATGTGATGTGGACAAGGGTTCCCGATCTTCCGAAAGGTTCTGGATACGTTGATTTGGTCGGAGGCGACACACAAATCGATCCGGCTTCAGAACAGCAGGTTCTAAACCCCGCAATCGCAGCACGACGTCTCCTCTGGTTTTCAACCGTCCTAAAATGATTAACCTCGCCGAGAAGGCTAATCCCTACCTGCAAATCAAGAACACAAGCAAGAACAAAGAAGAAAGCAACACAATTGCAGATGTATTATGAATCTCACGAAGTTGTTGTCTCACAAACCGTGATGACGGCGAAACTGTTATGAACAGAATAATCTAAGTAAAACCCAAACCCTAATGGTGCGACGGCGGCTGTATATGAAGATCCTAGGGTCGTGCAAGACCCTCTGGACGCACCCCTACTTGGGTTCAACTAGATACAAAGCCCAAAGGCCAAAAACAGGCGACACAACACCGAAACAGATTCTGGACTCTCTCTTGTTTCGACGATTCCCGATGACTCCGGACGAATTTTGATATGAGACCGGCGGCATTGGAAAGGTCTTCCTCTTACCTTTTCGTGCATATGTAGAACGTCCAAATCCGAGTCCGTATGCGTCTTGGGCATCCGTTTTAGTGCAGACTGGTTCTGAGCCTCGAAACAGACTCGAAGTCGGTTTTGGTTCGGCCTCCACCTTGGCTTCCACGTCCTTGCTGGTCCTCCACGTATCCAAGTCCTTCTCCCATCATCTTCTGGTACTCTCCGTGGTTCCTAATTACAATATTATCATTAGGTAGCAAACCATTTTCAAAAGTGACATATAATGAAGAATGTAGGAACGAGCTCACCTCTAAATTTAGTCGTCGTGCACGAGCTCTAGTCATTGGACCTTGCAAGTCCAAAATTGGAGGAGTGTTGCATGTATCCTTAGGAGTGATGTCCTCATCAGGATGTGCTATAGGCCACGAAATTGTTCTAGATGGTTAAAAAATGGCTCGAGTGAAGATAACAAAAAATATAGATAAATAAAATATGACCCTCGAGGGCATGTTCTATAGCCCATGGACACCATAGACAGGCTCAAAATTAAATCAAAAAGAGGAGTCTAGGACATGAATATGGCAATAGTCTCTCGATAGGATGTGCTATATCCAAGGAAAATGGCCCAGATGGTTAAAAAATGGCCCGAGTGAAGATAACAACAAAGTATAGATAAATCATATTTGACCCTCAAGGGTATGTGCTATAGCCCACGAACACCTTAGACAAGCTCAAAATTAAATCAAAAAGTGGAGGAGTCTAGGACATAAATATTGCAATAGTCTCTCGATAGGATGTGCTATATCCTATGAAAATGGCTTAGTTGGGTGAAAACTAGCTTGAATGAAGATAACAACAAAAATAGATAAATAATATCTGACCCTCGAGGGCATGTGCTACAACGCACGGACACGTTAGACAGGCTCAAAATTACATCAGAAAGAGGAGAAGTTTAGGACATGAATATTGCTATAGACTCTCGATAGGATGTGATATAGCCCATGAAAATGTCTTAGAAGGGTGAAAATTGGCTCCAATGGAAATAACAGAAAAAATGCATAAATCGTATCTGACCCTCGAGGGCATGTGCTAGCCCACGGAGACCTTTGAAAGGCTCAAAATTACATCGGAAAGACGAGGAGTCGAGGACATGAATATCGCTATAGACTCTCGATAGGATGTGCTATAGCCCACGAAAATGGCTTAGATGGGTAAAAATTGGCTCGAATGAAAGTAACAAAAAAACACATAAATCATATCTGACCCTCGTGGGCATGTGTTATAGCCCACGGACACCTTATACAGGCTAAAAATTAAATCAAAAAGAGGATGAGGCTATGAGATGAATATTGCCATAATCTCTCGATAGCATGCGCTATAGCCCACGAAAATAGCCTAGATGGTTAAAAAATGGCCTGAATGAAGATAAGAAAAAACACATAAATCATATTTGACCCACGAGGGCATGTGCTATAGACCATGGACACCTTATACAGGCTCAAAATTAAATCAAAAAGAGGATGAGACTATGACATGAATATTGCTATAATCTCTCGATAAGATGCGCTATAGCCCACGAAAATGGCCTAGATGGTTAAAAAATGGCCCGAGTGAAGATAACAAATAAATATAGATAAATCATATCTAACCCTTAAGGGCAAGATCTATAGCCCACGGATACCTTAGACAGACTCAAAATTACATCGAAAAGAGGAGAAGTCTAGGACATGAATATTGCTATAATCTCTCGATAGGATACGCTATAGCCCACGAAAATGGCCTAGATGGTTAAAAAATGGCCCGAGTGAAGATAACAAAAAAATATAGATAAATCATATATGACCCTTAAGGGCTTGTGCTATAGCCCACGGACACCTCAGATAGGGTCAAAATTAAATCAAAAAGAGGAGGAGTCTAGGACATGAATATTGCAATAGTCTCTCGATAGGATGTGTTATATCCCATGAAAATAGCTTAGTTGGATGAAAACTGGCTTAAATGAAGATAACAACAAAAATAGATAAATGATATCTGACCCTTAAGGGCATGTGGTATAGCCCACTGACACCATAGACATGCTCAAAATTACATCGGAAAGAGGAGGAGTTTAGGACATGAATATTGCCATACACTCTCGATCGGGTGTGATATAGCCCATGAATATGGCTTAGATTGGTGAAAATTGAGTCGAATGAAAGTAACAAAAAAATACATAAATCATATCTGACCCTCGAGGGCCTGTGCTATAGCCCATGGAGGTCTTAGAAAGGCTCAAAATTACATCGGAAAGAGGAGGAGTCTAGGACATGAATATTCCTATACACTCTCGATAGGATGTGCTATGGCCCATGAAAATGGCTTAGATGGGTGAAAATTGGTTCGAATGAAAGTAACAAAAAAACACATAAATCATATCTGACCCTCGAGGGCATGTGCTATAGCCCACGAACACCTTAGACAGGTTCAAAATTACATCGGAAAGAAGACAAGTCTAGGACAGGAATATTGGTATAGAATCTCGATAGGATGTGATATTGCCTATGAACATGGCTTAGTTGCGTGCAAACTGGCTTGAATGAAGATAACAACAAAAATAGATAAATCATATCTTACCCTCGAGGGCATTTGCTATAGCCCACGGAGATTTTAGGCAGGCTCAAAATTACGTCGGAAAGAGGAGGAGTTTAGGACTTGAATATTGCTACAGACTCTCGATAGGATGTGCCATAGCCCATGAAAATGGCTTAGATGGGTGAGAATAGGCTCGAATGAAAGTAAGAAAAAAAACACATAAATCATATCTGACCCACGAGGGCATGTGCTATAGCCAACGGACACCTTATACGGGCTCAAAATTAAATCAAAAAGAGAATGAGGCTATGACATGAATATTGCTATAATCTCTCGATAGGATGTGCCATAGCCCTCGAAAATGATCTAGATGGTTAAAAAATGGCCCGAGTGAAGATAACAAAAAAATATAGATAAATCATATATGACCCTTAAGGGCATGTGCTATAGCCCACGGACACCTTAGACAGGCTCAAAACTAAATCAAAAAGAGGAGTCTAGGACATGAATATTGCTTTAGTCTCTCGATAGGATATGCTATAGCCCAAGAAAATGACCTACATGGTTAAAAAATGTCTCGAATGAAGATAACAAAAAAATATAGATAAATCGTATCCGACCATCAAGGGCATGTGCTATAGCCCATGAACACCTTAGACAAGCTCAAAATTACAACAAAAAGAGGAGGAGTCTAGGACATGAATATTGCTATAGTCTCTCGATAGGATGTGCTATAGCCCATGAAAATGGCTTAGTTGGGTGGAAACTGGCCTGAATGAAGATAACAACAAAAATAGATAAATCATATCTAACCCTCGAGGGCATGTGCTATAGCCCATGGACACCTTAGACAGATTCAAAATTACATCGAAAAGAGGAGGAGTCTAGGATATGAATATTGCTATAGACTCTCGATAGGATGTGCTATAACCCATGAAAATGGGTTAGAAGGGTGAAAATTGGCTTGAATGAAAATAACAAAAAAAAACACATAAATCATATCTGATCCTCGTGGGCATGTGCTATAGCCCACGGATACCTTAGACAGGCACAAAATTACATCGGAAAGAGGAGGAGTCTATGACATGAATATTGCTATAATCTCTCGATAGGATGTGCTATAGCCCACAAAAATGGCCTCGATGGTTAAAAAATAGCCCGAGTGAAGATAACAAAAAAATATAGATAAATCATATCTGACCCTCGAGGGCATGTGCTATAGCCCATGAACACCTTAGACAGGCTCAAAATTACATCGGAAAGAGGAGGAGTCTATGACATGAATATTGCTATAATCTCTAGATAGGATGTTCTATAGCCCACGAAAATAGCCTAGATGGTTAAAAAATGGCCTGAGTGAAGATAACAAAACAATATAGATAAATCATATATGACCCTTAAGGGCATGTGCTATAGCTCACGAACACCTTAGACAGACTCAAAATGAAATCAAAAAGAGGAGGAGTCTAGGACATGAATATTGCTATAGTCTCTCGATAGGATGTGCTATAGCCCACGAAAATGACCTAGATGGTTAAAAAATGGCCCGAGTGAAGATAACAAAAAAATATAGATAAATCATATATGACCCTTAAGGGCATGTGCTATAGCCCACGGACACCTTAGACAGGCTCAAAATTAAATCAAAAAGACGAGGAGTCTAGGACATGAATATTGCTATAGTCTCTCGATAGGATGTGCTATAGCGCAAGAAAATGACCTAGATGGTTAAAAAATGTCTTGAATGAAGATGACATTAAATATAGATAAATCATATATGACCCTTAAGGGCATGTGTTATAGTCCACGGACACATTAGACAGGCTCAAAATTACATCGGAAAGAGGAGGAGTTTAGGGCATGAATATTGCTATATACTCTCGATAGGATGTGATATAGCCTATGAATATGGCTTAGATGGGTGAAAACTGGCTTGAATGAAGATAACAACAAAAATAGATAAATGATATCTGACCCTCGAGGGCATGTGCTATAGCCCACAGACACCTTAGACAGGCTCAAAATTAAATCAAAAAGAGGAGGAGTTCAGGACAAGAATATTGCCATACACTCTCGATAGGGTGTGATATAGCCCATGAATATGGCTTAGATTGGTGAAAATTGAGTCGAATGAAAGTAACAAAAAACACATAAATCATATCTGACCCTCGAGGGCCTGTGCTAAAGCCCATGGAGGTCTTAGAAAGGCTCAAAATTACATCGGAAAGAGGAGGAGTCTAGGACATGAATATTCCTATACACTCTCGATAGGATGTGCTATAGCCCATGAAAATGGCTTAGATGGGTGAAAATTGGTTCGGATGAAAGTAACAAAAAAAACACATAAATCGTATCTGACCCTCGAGGGCATGTGCTATAGCCCACGAACACCTTAGACAGGTTCAAAATTACATCGGAAAGAGGACGAGTCTAGCACAGGAATATTGGTATAGAATCTCGATAGGATGTGATATTGCCCATGAACATGGCTTAGTTGCGTGCAAACTAGCTTGAATGAAGATAACAACAAAAATACATAAATCATATCTAACCCTCGAGGGCATTTGCTATAGCCCACGGAGACTTTAGGCAGGCTCAAAAGTACGTCAGAAAGAGGAGGAGTTTAGGACTTGAATATTGCTACAGACTCTCGATAGGATGTGCCATAGCCCATGAAAATGGCTTAGATGGGTGAAAATAGGCTCGAATGAAAGTAAGAAAAAAAACACATAAATCATATCTGACCCACGAGGGCATGTGCTATAGCCAACGGACACCTTATACAAGCTCAAAATTAAATCAAAAAGAGGATGAGGCTATGACATGAATATTGCTATAATCTCTCGATAGCATGCGATTTAGCGCATGAAAATGGCCTAGATAGTTAAAAAATGGCCCGAGTGAAGATAACAAAAAATATAGATAAATCATATCTGACCCTCAAAGGCATGTGCTATAGCCCACGGTTACCTTAGACAGACTCAAAATTACATCGAAAAGAGGAGAAGTCTAGGACATGAATATTGCTATAATCTCTCGATAGGATGTGCCATAGCCCACGAAAATGATCTAGATGGTTAAAAAATGGACCGAGTGAAGATAACAAAAAAATATAGATAAATTATATATGACCCTTAAGGGCATGTGCTATAGCCCACGGACACCTTAGACAGGCTCAAAACTAAATCAAAAAGAGGAGTCTAGGACATGAATATTGCTATAGTCTCTCGATAGGATGTGATATAGCCCAAGAAAATGACCTACATGGTTAAAAACCTCTTGAATGAAGATAACAAAAAAATATAGATAAATTGTATCCAACCATCAAGGGCATGCGCTATAGCCCATCAACACCTTAGACAAGCTCAAAATTACATCAAAAAGAGGAGGAGTCTAGGACATGAATATTGCTATAGTCTCTCGATAGGATGTGCTATAGCCCATGAAAATGGCTTAGTTGGGTGCAAACTGGCTTGAATGTTGATAACAACAAAAATAGATAAATCATATCTAACCCTCGAGGGCATGTGATATAGCTCATGGACACCTTAGACAGATTCAAAATTACATCAAAAAGAGGATGAGGCCATGACATGAATATTGCTATAATCTCTCGATAGGATGTGCTATAGCCCACGAAAATAGCCTAGATGGTTAAAATATGGCCCGAGTGAAGATAACAAAAAAATATAGATAAATCATATATGACCCTTAAGGGCATGTGCTATAGCCCACGGACACCTTAGACTGGCTCAAAATTAAATCAAAAAGACGAGGAGTCTAGGACATGAATATTGCTATAGTCTCTCGATAGGATGTGCTATAGCGCAAGAAAATGACCTAGATGGTTAAAAAATGTCTCGAATGAAGATGACAAAAAAATATAGATAAATCATATCCGACCCTCAAGGGCATGTGCTATAGCCCACGAACACCTTAGACAAGCTCAAAATTACATCAAAAAGAGGAGGAGTATAGAATATGAATATTGCTATAGTCTCTCGATAGGATGTGCTATAGCCCATGAAAATGGCTTAGTTGGTGGAAACTGGCTTGAATGAAGATAACAACAAAAATAGATAAATCATATCTAACCCTCGAGGGCATGTGCTGTAGCCCACGGACACCTTAGACAAATTCAAAATTACATCGCAAAGAGGAGGAGTCTAGGATGTGCTATAACCCATGAAAATGGGTTAGAAGGGTAAAAATTGGCTTGAGTGAAAATAACAAAAAATATAGATAAATCATATATGACCCTTAAGGGTATGTTCTATAGCCCACGGACACCTTAGACAGGCTCAAAATTAAATCAAAAAGAGGAGGAGTCTAGGACATGAATATTGCTATAGTCTCTCGATAGGATGTGCTATAGCCCAAGAAAATGACCTAGATGGTTAAAAAATGTCTCGAATGAAGATGACAAAAAATATAGATAAATGATATCCGACCCTCAAGGGCATGTGCTATAGCCCACGAACACCTTAGACAAGCTCAAAATTACATCAAAAAGAGGAGGAGTATAGGACATGAATATTGCCATACACTCTCGATAGGGTGTGATATAGCCCATGAATATGGCTTAGATTGGTGGAAATTGAGTCGAATGAAAGTAACAAAAAAAACACATAAATCATATCTGACCCTCAAGGGCATGTGCTATAGCCCACGAACACCTTAGACAGGCTCAAAATTACATCAAAAAGAGGAGGAGTCTAGGACATGAATATTGCTATAGTCTCTTGATAGGATGTGCTATAGCCCATGAAAATGGCTTAGTTGGGTGGAAACTGGCTTGAATGAAGATAACAACAAAAATAGATAAATCATATCTAACCCTCGAGGGCATGTGCTATAGCCCACGGATAACTTAGACAGATTCAAAATTACATCGAAAAGAGGATGAGGCTATGACATGAATATTGCTATAATCTCTCGATAGGATGTGCTATAGCCCACGAAAATAGCCTAGATGGTTAAAATATGGCCCGAGTCAAGACAACAAAAAAATATAGATAAATCATATATGACCCTTAAGGGCGTGTGCTATAGCCCACGGACACCTTAGACACGCTCAAAATTAAATAAAAAAGAGGAGGAGTCTAGGACATGAATATTGCAATAGTCTCTCGATAGGATGTGCTATATCCCATGAAAATGGCTTAGTTGGGTGAAAACTGGCTTAAATGAAGGTAACCACAAAAATAGATAAATGATATCTGACCCTCGAGGGCAGGTGCTATAGCCCACGGACACCTTAGGCAGGCTCAAAATTACATCGGAAAGAGGAGTGTAGGACATGAATATTGCTATAGACTCTCGATAGGATGTGATATAGCCCACGAATATGGCTTAGATTGGTGAAAATTGGGTCGAATAAAAGTAACAAAACAAACACATAAATCATATCTGACTCTCGAGGGCCCGTGCTATAGCCGACGAAGACCTTAGAAAGACTCAAAATTACATCGGAAAGAGGAGGAGTCTAGGACATGAATATTGCTATAGACTCTCGATAGGATGTGCTATAACACATGAAAATGGGTTAGAAGGATGAAAATTGGCTTGAATGAAAATAACAAAAAAAACACATAAATTATATCTGACCCTCGTGGGCACGTGTTATAGCCCACGGAGACCTTAGACAGGCTCAAAATTATGTCGGAAAGAGGAGGAGTTTAGGACTTGAATATTGCTATAGACTCTCGATAGGATGTGCTATATCCCATGAAAATGGCTTAGATGGATGAAAATAGCCTCGAATGAAACTAACAATAAAACACATAAATCATATCTGACCCACGAGGGCATGTGCTATAGCCCACAGACACCTTATACAGGCTCAAAATTAAATCAAAAAGATGATGAGGCTATGACATGAATATTGCTATAATCTCTCGATAGCATGCGCTATAGCCCACGAAAATGCCCTAGATGGTTAAAAAATAGCCCGAGTGAAGATAACAAAAAATATAGATAAATCATATCTGACAATCAAGGGCATGTGCTATAGCCCACGGATACCATAGACAGACTCAAAATTACATCCAAAAGAGGAGAAGTCTAGGACATGAATATTGCTATAATCTCTCGACAGGATGCGCTATAGCCCATGAAAATGGCCTAGATGGTTAAAAAATGGCCCGAGTGAAGATAACAAAAAAATATAGATAAATCATATCTGACCCTCAAGGGCATGTTCTAGAGCCCACAGATACCTTAAACAGACTCAAAATTACATCGAAATGAGGAGAAGTCTAGGACATGAATATTGCTATAATCTCTCGATAGGATGTGTTATAGCCCACGAAAATGACCTAGATGGTTGAAAAATGGCCCGAGTGAAGATAACAAAAAAATATAGATAAATCATATCTGACCCTTAAGGGCATGTGCTATAGCCCACAGACACCTTAGACATGCTCAAAATTAAATCAAAAAGAGGAGGAGTCTAGGACATGAATATTGCTATAGTCTCTCGATAGGATGTGCTATAGCCCATGAAAATGTCCTAGATGGTTAAAAACTGTCTCGAATGAAGATAACAAAAAAATATAGATAAATCATATCCGACCGTCAAGGGCATGTGCTATAGCCCACACAGACCTTAGACAGGCTCAAAATTACATCAAAAAGAGGAGGATTCTAGGACATGAATATTGCTATAGTCTCTCGATAGGATGTGCTATAGCCCATGAAAATAGCTTAGTTGGGTGAAAACTGGCTTGAATGAAGATAACAACAAAAATAGATAAATGATATCTGACCCTCGAGGGCATGTGCTATAGCCCACGGACACCTTCGACAGGCTCAAAATTACATCGAAAAGAGGAGGAGTCTAGGACATGAATATTGCTATAGACTCTCGATAGTATGTGATATAGCCTATGAATATGGCTTAGATTGGTGAAAATTGGCTTGAATAAAAATAACAAAAAAAACACATAAATCATATCTCACCGTCGTGGGCATGTGCTATAGCCCACAGAGACCTTAGATAGGCTCAAAATGTTGTCAGAAAGAGGAGGAGTTTAGGACTTGAATATTGCTATAGACTCTCCATAGGATGTTCTATAGCCCATGAAAATGGCTTAGATGGTTGAAAATTGGCTCGAATGAAAGTAACAAAAAAACACATAAATCATATCAAAACCACGAGGGCATGTGCTATAGCCCACGGACACCTTATACAGGCTCAAAATTAAATCGAAAAGAGGATGAGGCTATGACATGAATATTGCTATAATCTCTCGATAGCGTGCGCTATAGCCCACGAAAATGCCCTAGATGGTTAAAAAATGGCCCGAGTGAAGATAGCAAAAAATATCGATAAATCATATCTGACCCTCAAGGGCATGTGCTATAGCCCACGGATACCTTAGACAGACTCAAAATTACATCAAAAAGAGGAGAAGTCTAGGACATGAATATTGCTATAATCTCTCGATAGGATGTGTTATAGCCCACGAAAATGACCTAGATGGTTAAAAAATGGCCCGAGTGAAGACAACAAAAAAATATAGATAAATCATATATGACCCTCGAGGGCATTTGCTATAGCCCACGGACAACTTAGATAGATTCAAAATTACATCAAAAAGAGGATGAGGCTATGACATGAATATTGCTATAATCTCTCAATAGGATGTGCTATAGCCCACGAAAATAGCCTAGATGGTTAAAAATGCCCCGAGTGAAGATAACAAAAAAATATAGATAAATCATATATGACCTTAAGGGCATGTGCTATAGCCCACGGACACCTTAGACAGGCTCAAAATTAAATGAAAACGAGGAGGGGACTTGGAAATGAATATTGCAATAGTCTCTCGATAGGATGTGCTATATCCCATGAAAATGGCTTAGTTGGCTGAAAACTGGCTTGAATGAAGATAACAACAAAAATAGATAAATGATATCTTACCCTCGAGGGCATGTGCTATAGCCCACGGACACCTTAGACAGGCTCAAAATTACATCGGAAAGAGGAGGAGTTTAGGACATGAATATTGCTATAGACTCTCGATAGGATGTGATATAGCCTATGAATATGGCTTAGATTGGCAAAAATTGGCTTGAATGAATATAACAAAAAAACACATAAATCATATCTGACGCTCGTGGGCATGTGCTATAGCCCACGGAGACCTTAGACAGGCTCAAAATGACATCAAAAAGAGGAGGAGTTTAGGACATGAATATTGCTATAGACTCTCGATAGGATGTGCTATAGCCCATGAAAATGGGTTAGATGGGTGAAAAATGGCTCGAATGAAAGTAACAAAAAAACACATAAATCATATCTGACCCACGAGAGCATGTGCTATAGCCCATGGACACCTTATATAGGGTCAAAATTAAATCAAAAAGAGGATGAGGCTATGACATGAATATTGCTATAATCTCTCGATAGCATGCGCTATAGCTCACGAAAATGCCCTCGATGGTTAAAAATGGCCCGAGTGAAGATAACAAAAAATATAGATAAATGAAATCTGACCCTCAAGGGCATGTGCTATGGCCCACGGATACCTTAGACAGAAACAAAATTACATCGAAAAGAGGAGAAGTCTAGGACATGAATATTGCTATAATCTCTCGATAGGATGTGTTATAGCCCACGAAAATGACCTAGATCGTTAAAAAATGGCCCGAGTGAAGACAACAAAAAAATATAGATAAATCATATATGACCCTTAAGAGCATGTGCTATAGCCCACGGACACCTTAGACAGGCTCAAAATTAAATCAAAAACAGGAGGAGTCTAGGACATGAATATTGCTATAGTCTCTCGATAGGATGTGCTATAGCCCAAGAAAATCACCTAGATGGTTAAAAAATGTCTCGAATGAAGATAACAAAAAAATATAGATAAATCATATCTAACCCTCGTGGGCATGTGCTATAGCCCACGGAGACCATGGACAGGCTCAAAATGACGTCAGAAAGAGGAGGAGTTTGGGACTTGAATATTGCTATAGACTCTCGATCGGATGTGCTATAGCCCATGAAAATGGCTTAGATGGGTGAAAATTGGCTCGAATGAAAGTAACAAAAACACATAAATCATATCTGACCCACGAGGGGATGTCCTATAGCCCACGGACACCTTATACAGGCTCAAAATTAAATCAAAAAGAGGATGAGGCAATGACATGAATATTGCTATAATCTCTCGATAGCATGCGCTATAGTCCACGAAAATGCCCTAGATGGTTAAAAATTGGCCCGAGTGAAGATAACAAAAAATATAGATAAATCATATCTGACCCTCAAGGGCATGTGCTATAGCCCACGGATACCTTAGACAGATTCAAAATTACATCGAAAAGAGGAGGAGTCTAGGACATGAATATTGCTATAGACTCTCGATAGGATGTGCTATAACCCATGAAAATGGCTTAGAAGGGTGAAAATTGGCTTGAATGAAAATAACAAAAAAAACACATAAATCATATCTGACCCTCGTGGGCCTGTGCTATAGCCCACGGAGACTTTAGACAGGCTCAAAATTACGTCGGAAAGAGGTGGAGTTTAGGACTTGAATATAGCTATAGACTCTCGATAGGATGTGCCATAGCCCATGAAAATGGCTTAGATGGGTGAAAATTGGCTCGAATGAAAGTAAGAAAAAACACATGAATCATATCTGACCCACGAGGGCATGTGCTATAGCCAACGGACACCTTATACAGGCTCAAAATTAAATCAAAAAGAGGATGAGGCTATGACATGAATATTGCTATAATCTCTCAATAGAATGCGCTATAGCCCACAAAAATGGCCTACATGGTTAAAAAATGGCCCGAGTGAAGATAACAAAAAAATATAGATAAATCACATCTAACCCTCAAGGGCATGTGCTATAGCCCATGGACACCTTAGACAGACTCAAAATGAAATCCAAAAGAGGGGTAGTCTAGGACATGAATATTGCTATAGTCTCCCAATAGGATATGCTATAGCCGACAAAAATGACCTAGATGGTTAAAAAATGACCCGAGTGAAGATAACAAAAAAATATAGATAAATCATATATGACCCTTAAGGACATGTGCTATATCCCACGGACACCTTAGACAGGCTCAAAATTAAATCAAAAAGAGGAGGAGTTTAGGACATGAATATTGCTATAGTCTCTCGATAGGATGTGCTATAGCCCATGAAAATGGCTTAGTTGGGTGAAAACTGGCTTGAATGAAGATAACAGCAAAAATAGATAAATCATATCTAACCCTCGAGGGCATGTGCTATAGCCCAAGGACACCTTAGACAGATTCAAAATTACATCGAAAAAAGGAGGAGGCTAGGATTTGAATATTGCTATAGACTCTCGATAAGATGTGCTATAACCCATGAAAATGGGTTAGAAGGGTGAAAATTGGCTTGAATGAAAATAACAAAAAAAAAACACATAAATCATATCTGACCCTCGTGGGCATGTGCTATAGCCCACGGAGACCTTAGACAAGCTCAAAATTACATCAAAAAGAGGAGAAGTCTAGGACATAAATATTGCTATAATCTCTCGATAGGATGTGCTATAGCCCAAAAAAATGGCCTAGATGGTTAAAGAATAGCCCAAGTGAAGATAACAAAAAAATATAGATAAATCATATCTGACCCTTAAGGGCATGTGCTATAGCCCACGAACACCTTAGACAGGCTCAAAATTACATCGGAAAGAGGAGGAGTCTATGACATGAATATTGCTATAATCTCTCGATAGGATATGCTATAGCCCACGAAAATAGCCTAGATGGTTAAAAAATGGCCTGAGTGAAGATAACAAAACAATATAGATAAATCATATATGACCCTTAAGGGCATGTGCTATAGCCCACGGACACCTTAGACAGACTCAAAATAAAATCAAAAAGACAAGGAGTCTAGGACATTAACATTGCTATAATCTCTCGATAGGATGTGCTATAGCCCACGAAAATGACCTAGATGGTTAAAAAATGGCTCGAGTGAAGATAATAAAAAAAATATAGATAAATCATAGCTGACCATTAAGGGCATGTGCTATAGCCCACGGACACCTTAGACATGCTCAAAATTAACTCAAAAAGAGGAGGAGTCTAGGACATGAATATTGCTATAGTCTCTCGATAGGATGTGCTATAGCATAAGAAAATGACCTAGATGGTTAAAAAATGTCTTGAATGAAGATAACAAAAAAATATAGATAAATCATATCCGACCCTCAAGGGCATGTGCTATAGCCCACAAACACCTTAGACAGGCTCAAAATTACATCAAAAAGAGGAGGAGTCTAGGACATGAATATTGCTATAGTCTCTCGATAGGATGTGCTATAGCCTATGAAAATGGCTTAGTTGGGTGGAAGCTGTCTTGAATGAAGATAACAACGAAAATAGATAAATCATATCGAACCCTCGAGGGCATGTGCTATAGCCCACGGACAACTTAGACAGATTCAAAATTACATCAAAAAGAGGAGGAGTCTAGGATATGAATATTGCTATAGACTCTCGATAGGATCTGCTATAACCCAAGAAAATGGGTTAGAAGGGTGAAAATTGGCTTGAATGAAAATAACAAAAAAACACATAAATCTATCTGACCCTCATAGGCATGTGATAGAGCCCACGAAGACCTTAGACAGGCTCAAAATGACGTCGGAAAGAGGAGGAGTTTAGGACCTGAATATTGCTATAGATTCTCGATAGTATGTCCTATGGCCCATGAAAATGGCTTAGATGGGTGAAAATTGGCTCGAATGAAAGTAACAAAAAAACACATAACTCATATCTGACCCATGAGGGCATGTGCTATAGCCCACAGACACCTTATACAGGCTCAAAATTAAATCAAAAAAAGGATGAGGCTACGACATGAATATTGCTATAATCTCTTGATAGCATGCGCAATAGCCCGAGAAAATGGCCTAGATAGTTAAAAAAATGGCCCGAGTGAAGATAACAAAAAATATAGATAAATCATATCTGACCCTCAAAGGCATGTGCTATAGCCCACGGTTACCTTAGACAGACTCAAAATTACATCGAAAAGAGGAGAAGTCTAGGACATGAATATTTCTATAATCTCTCGATAGGATGTGCTATAGCCCACGAAAATGACCTAGATGGTTAAAAAATGGCCCGAGTGAAGATAACAAAAAAATATAGATAAATCATATATGACCCTTAAGGGCATGTGCTATTGCCTACGGACACCTTAGACAGGCTCAAAATTAAATCAAAAAGACGAGGAGTCTAGGATATGAATATTGCAATAGTCTCTCGATAGGATGTGCCATAGCCCAAGAAAATGACCTAGATGGTTAAAAAATGTCTCGAATGAAGATAACAAAAAAATATAGATAAATCATATCCGACCCTCGAGGGCATGTGCTATAGCCCAAGGACACCTTAGACAGATTCAAAATTACATCGAAAAAAGGAGGAGGCTAGGATTTGAATATTGCTATAGACTCTCGATAAGATGTGCTATAACCCATGAAAATGGGTTAGAAGGGTGAAAATTGGCTTGAATGAAAATAACAAAAAAAAACACATAAATCATATCTGACCCTCGTGGGCATGTGCTATAGCCCACGGAGACCTTAGACAAGCTCAAAATTACATCAAAAAGAGGAGAAGTCTAGGACATAAATATTGCTATAATCTCTCGATAGGATGTGCTATAGCCCAAAAAAATGGCCTAGATGGTTAAAGAATAGCCCAAGTGAAGATAACAAAAAAATATAGATAAATCATATCTGACCCTTAAGGGCATGTGCTATAGCCCACGAACACCTTAGACAGGCTCAAAATTACATCGGAAAGAGGAGGAGTCTATGACATGAATATTGCTATAATCTCTCGATAGGATATGCTATAGCCCACGAAAATAGCCTAGATGGTTAAAAAATGGCCTGAGTGAAGATAACAAAACAATATAGATAAATCATATATGACCCTTAAGGGCATGTGCTATAGCCCACGGACACCTTAGACAGACTCAAAATAAAATCAAAAAGACGAGGAGTCTAGGACATTAACATTGCTATAATCTCTCGATAGGATGTGCTATAGCCCACGAAAATGACCTAGATGGTTAAAAAATGGCTCGAGTGAAGATAATAAAAAAAATATAGATAAATCATAGCTGACCATTAAGGGCATGTGCTATAGCCCACGGACACCTTAGACATGCTCAAAATTAACTCAAAAAGAGGAGGAGTCTAGGACATGAATATTGCTATAGTCTCTCGATAGGATGTGCTATAGCATAAGAAAATGACCTAGATGGTTAAAAAATGTCTTGAATGAAGATAACAAAAAAATATAGATAAATCATATCCAACCCTCAAGGGCATGTGCTATAGCCCACAAACACCTTAGACAGGCTCAAAATTACATCAAAAAGAGGAGGAGTCTAGGACATGAATATTGCTATAGTCTCTCGATAGGATGTGCTATAGCCTATGAAAATGGCTTAGTTGGGTGGAAGCTGTCTTGAATGAAGATAACAACGAAAATAGATAAATCATATCGAACCCTCGAGGGCATGTGCTATAGCCCACGGACAACTTAGACAGATTCAAAATTACATCAAAAAGAGGAGGAGTCTAGGATATGAATATTGCTATAGACTCTCGATAGGATCTGCTATAACCCAAGAAAATGGGTTAGAAGGGTGAAAATTGGCTTGAATGAAAATAACAAAAAAACACATAAATCTATCTGACCCTCATAGGCATGTGATAGAGCCCACGAAGACCTTAGACAGGCTCAAAATGACGTCGGAAAGAGGAGGAGTTTAGGACCTGAATATTGCTATAGATTCTCGATAGTATGTCCTATGGCCCATGAAAATGGCTTAGATGGGTGAAAATTGGCTCGAATGAAAGTAACAAAAAAACACATAACTCATATCTGACCCATGAGGGCATGTGCTATAGCCCACAGACACCTTATACAGGCTCAAAATTAAATCAAAAAAAGGATGAGGCTACGACATGAATATTGCTATAATCTCTTGATAGCATGCGCAATAGCCCGAGAAAATGGCCTAGATAGTTAAAAAAATGGCCCGAGTGAAGATAACAAAAAATATAGATAAATCATATCTGACCCTCAAAGGCATGTGCTATAGCCCACGGTTACCTTAGACAGACTCAAAATTACATCGAAAAGAGGAGAAGTCTAGGACATGAATATTTCTATAATCTCTCGATAGGATGTGCTATAGCCCACGAAAATGACCTAGATGGTTAAAAAATGGCCCGAGTGAAGATAACAAAAAAATATAGATAAATCATATATGACCCTTAAGGGCATGTGCTATTGCCTACGGACACCTTAGACAGGCTCAAAATTAAATCAAAAAGACGAGGAGTCTAGGATATGAATATTGCAATAGTCTCTCGATAGGATGTGCCATAGCCCAAGAAAATGACCTAGATGGTTAAAAAATGTCTCGAATGAAGATAACAAAAAAATATAGATAAATCATATCCGACCCTCGAGGGCCTGTGCTATAGCCCATGAACACCTTAGACAGGCTCAAAATTATATCGGAAAGAGGAGGAGTCTAGGACATGAATATTGCTATAGACTCTCGATAGGATGTGCTATAGCCCAAGAAAATGGCTTAGATGGGCGAAAATTGGCTCGAATGAAAGTAACAAAAAAAACACATAAATCATATCTGACCCTCGAGGGCATGTGTTCTAGCCCACAAACACCTTAGACAGGCTCAAAATTACATCGGAAAGAACAGGAGTCTAGGACATGAATATTGGTATAGAATCTCAATAGGATGTGATATTGCCCATGAACATGGCTTAGTTGGGTGAAAACTGGCTTGAATGAAGATAACCAAAAAAATAGATAAATCATATCTAACCCTCGAGGGCATGTGCAACTTAGACAGATTCAAAATTACATCAAAAAGAGGAGTCTAGGATATGAATATTGCTATAGACTCTCGATAGGATGTGCTATAACCCATAAAAATGGCTTAGAAGGGTGAAAATTGTGATGAATGAAAATAACAAAAAAAACACATAAATCATATCTGACCCTCGTGGGCACATGCTATAGTCCACGGAGACCTTAGACAGGCTCAAAATTATGTCGAAAAGAGGAGGAGTTTAGGACTTGAATATTGCTATAGACCCTCGATAGGATGTGCTATAGCCCATGAAAATGGCTTAGATGCGTGAAAATTGGCTCGAATGAACATAACAAAAAAACACATAAATCATATCTGACCCACGAGGGCATGTGCTATAGCCCACGGACACCTTATACAGGCTCAAAGTTACATCGGAAAGAGGAGGAGTCTACAACATTAACATTGCTATAATCTCTCGATAGGATGTGCTATAGCCCACGAAAATGACCTAGATGGTTAAAAAATGGCTCGAGTGAAGATAATAAAAAAATATAGATAAATCATAGCTGACCATTAAGGGCATGTGCTATAGCCCACGGACACCTTAGACATGCTCAAAATTAAATCAAAAAGAGGAGGAGTATAGAACATGAATATTGCTATAGTCTCTCGATAGGATGTGCTATAGCACAAGAAAATGACCTAGATGGTTAAAAAATGTCTTGAATGAAGATAACAAAAAAATATAGATAAATCATATCCGACCCTCAAGGGCATGTGCTATAGCCCACAAACACCTTAGACAGGCTCAAAATTACATCAAAAAGAGGAGGAGTCTAGGACATGAATATTGCTATAGTCTCTCGATAGGATGTGCTATAGCCTATGAAAATGGCTTAGTTCGGTGGAAGCTGTCTTGAATGAAGATAACAACGAAAATAGATAAATCATATCTAACCCTCGAGGGCATGTGCTATAGCCCACGGACAACTTAGACAGATTCAAAATTACATCAAAAAGAGGAGGAGTCTAGGATATGAATATTGCTATAGACTCTCGATAGGATCTGCTATAACCCAAGAAAATGGGTTAGAAGGGTGAAAATTGGCTTGAATGAAAATAACAAAAAAACACATAAATCTATCTGACCCTCATAGGCATGTGATAGAGCCCACGAAGACCTTAGACAGGCTCAAAATGACGTCGGAAAGAGGAGGAGTTTAGGACCCGAATATTGCTATAGATTCTCGATAGTATGTCCTATGGCCCATGAAAATGGCTTAGATGGGTGAAAATTGGCTCGAATGAAAGTAACAAAAAAACACATAACTCATATCTGACCCATGAGGGCATGTGCTATAGCCCACAGACACCTTATACAGGCTCAAAATTAAATCAAAAAAAGGATGAGGCTACGACATGAATATTGCTATAATCTCTTGATAGCATGCGCAATAGCCCGAGAAAATGGCCTAGATAGTTAAAAAATGGCCCGAGTGAAGATAACAAAAAATATAGATAAATCATATCTGACCCTCAAAGGCATGTGCTATAGCCCACGGTTACCTTAGACAGACTCAAAATTACATCGAAAAGAGGAGAAGTCTAGGACATGAATATTTCTATAATCTCTCGATAGGATGTGCTATAGCCCACGAAAATGACCTAGATGGTTAAAAAATGGCCCGAGTGAAGATAACAAAAAAATATAGATAAATCATATATGACCCTTAAGGGCATGTGCTATTGCCTACGGACACCTTAGACAGGCTCAAAATTAAATCAAAAAGACGAGGAGTCTAGGATATGAATATTGCAATAGTCTCTCGATAGGATGTGCCATAGCCCAAGAAAATGACCTAGATGGTTAAAAAATGTCTCGAATGAAGATAACAAAAAAATATAGATAAATCATATCCGACCCTCGAGGGCCTGTGCTATAGCCCATGAACACCTTAGACAGGCTCAAAATTACATCGGAAAGAGGAGGAGTCTATGACATGAATATTGCAATAATCTCTCGATAGGATGTGCTATAGCCCATGAAATGGCCTAGATGGTTAAAAAATGGCCCGAGTAAAGATAACAAAAAAATATAGATAAATCATATCTGACCCTCAAGGGCATGTGCTATAGCCCACGGACACCTTAAGCAGGCTCAAAATTAAATAAAAAAGACGAGGAGTCTAGCACATGAATATTGCAATAGTCTCTCGATAGAATGTGCTATATCCCATGAAAATGGCTTAGTTGGGTGAAAACTAGCTTGAATGAAGATAACAACAAAAATAGATAAATGATATCTGACCCTCGAGGGCATATGCTATAGCCCACGGACCCATTTGACAGGCTAAAAATTGCGTCGGAAAGAGGAGGAGTTTAGGAAATGAATATTGCTATAGGCTCTCGATAGGATGTGATATAGCCCATGAATATGGCTTAGATTGGTGAAAATTGGGTCGAATGAAAGTGATAAAAATAACACATAAATCATATCTGACCCTCGAGGGCATGTGCTATAGCCCACGGAGACCTTAGAAAGGCTCAA
The DNA here is from genome assembly GCA_032690845.1 of Eleusine coracana subsp. coracana. NCBI lineage: Eukaryota > Viridiplantae > Streptophyta > Magnoliopsida > Poales > Poaceae > Eleusine > Eleusine coracana. The sequence continues at coordinate 41,381 of MU847527.1, forward strand.
AATTACATTGGAAAGAGGAGGAGTCTAGTACATGAATATTGCTAAAGACTCTTCATAGGATGTGCTATAGCCCTTGAAAATGGCTTAGATGGGTGAAAATTGGGTCGAATGAAAATAACAAAAAAACGCATAAATCATATCTGACCCTCGAGGTCATGTGCTATAGCCCACGGAGACCTTAGACAGACTCAAAATTAAATCAAAAAGAGGATCAGGCTATGACATGAATATTACTATAATCTCTCGATAGGATGCGCTATAGCCCACGAAAATGGCCTAGATGGTTAAAAAATGACCCGAGTGTAGATAACAAAAAAATATAGATAAATCATATATGTCCCTCAAGCCCATGTGCTATAGCCCACGGATACCATAGACAGACTCAAAATTACATCGAAAATAGGAGAAGTCTAGGACACGAATATAGCTATAATCTCTCGATAGGATGTGCTATAGCCCACGAAAATGGCCTAGATAGTCAAAAAATAACCAGAGTGAAGATAACAAGAAAATATAGATAAATCATATATGACCCTTATAGGCATGTGCTATAGCAAACGGACACCTTAGACAGGCTCAAAATTAAATCAAAAAGAGGAGGAGTCCAGGACATGAATATTGCAATAGTCTCTCGATAGGATGTGCTAGAGCCCATGAAAATGGCTTAGTTGGGTGGAAGCTAGCTTGAATGAAGATAACAACAAGAATAGATAAATGATATCTAATCCTCAAGAGCATGTTCTATAGCCCACGGACACCTTAGACAGACTCAAAATTACATCGAAAAGAAGAGGAGTCTAGGACATGAATATTTCTATAGACTCTCGATAGGATGTGCTATGGCCCACAAAAATGGCTTAGATGGGTGAAAATTGCCTTGAATGAAAATATTAAAAAAAATGCATCAATCATATCTGACGCTCGAGGGCATGTGCTATAGCCCACGGAGACCTTAGACAGGCTCAAAATTACATCGGAAAGAGGAGGAGTCTATGACATGAATATTGCTATAATCTCTCGATAGGATGTGCTATAGCTCACGAAAATGGCCTAGATGGTTAAAAAATGGCCCGAGTGAAGATAACAAAAAAATATAGATAAATCATATCTGACCCTCGAGGGCATGTGCTATAGCCCACAAACACCTTAGACAGGCTCAAAATTACATCGGAAAGACGAGGAGTCTAGGACATGAATATTGCAATAATCTCTCGATAGGATGTGCTATAGCCCATGAAATGGCCTAGATGGTTAAAAAATGGCCCGAGTAACGATAACAAAAAAATATAGATAAATCATATATGACCCTCAAGGGCATGTGCTATAGCCCACGGACACCTTAAACAGGCTCAAAATTAAATCAAAAAGAGGAGGAGTCTAGCACATGAATATTGCAATAGTCTCTCGATAGAATGTGCTATATCCCATGAAAATGGCTTAGTTGGGTGAAAACTAGCTTGAATGAAGATAACAACAAAAATAGATAAATGATATCTGACCCTCGAGGGCATGTGCTATAGCCCACGGACCCATTTGACAGGCTAAAAATTGCGTCGGAAAGAGGAGGAGTTTAGGAAAAGAATATTGCTATAGGCTCTCGATAGGATGTGATATAGCCCATGAATATGGCTCAGATTGGTGAAAATTGGGTCGAATGAAAGTGATAAAAATAACACATAAATCATATCTGACCCTCGAGGGCATGTGCTATAGCCCACGGAGACCTTAGAAAGGCTCAAAATTACATTGGAAAGGGGAGGAGTCTAGTACATGAATATTGCTAAAGACTCTTCATAGGATGTGCTATAGCCCATGAAATTGGCTTAGATGGGTGAAAATTGGGTCGAATGAAAATAACAAAAAAACGCATAAATCATATCTGACCCTCGAGGTCATGTGCTATAGCCCACGGAGACCTTAGAAAGGCTCAAAATTGCATCGAAAAGAAGAGGAGTCTAGGACATGAATATTGCTATAGACTCTCGATAGGATGTGCTATGGCCCACAAAAATGGCTTAGATGGGTGAAAATTGCCTTGAATGAAAATATTAAAAAAATGCATCAATCATATCTGACCCTCGAGGGCATGTGCTATAGCCCACGGAGACCTTAGACAGGCTCAAAATTACATCAGAAAGAGGAGGAGTCTATGATATGAATATTGCTATAATCTCTCGATAGGATGTGCTATAGCACACGAAAATGGCCCAGATGGTTAAAAAATGGCCCGAGTGAAGATAACCAAAAAATTTAGATAAATCATATATGATCCTTAAGGGCATGTGCTATAGCCCACGGACACCTTAGAGAGGCTCAAAATTAAATCAAAAAGAGGCGGAGTCCAGGACATGAATATTGCAATAGTCTCTCGATAAGATGTGCTAGAGCCCATAAAAATGGCTTAGTTGGGTGGAAACTGGCTTGAATGAAGATAACAACAAGAAGAGATAAATGATATCTAATCCTCGAGGGCATGTTCTATAGCCCACGGACACCTTAGACAGACTCAAAGTTACATCGAAAAGAAGAGGAGTCAAGGACATGAATATTGCTATAGACTCTCGATAGGATGTGCTATGGCCCACGAAAATGGCTTAGATGGGTGAAAATTGCCTTGAATGAAAATATTAAAAAAATGCATCAATCATATCTGACCCTCGAGGGCATGTGCTATAGCCCACGGAGACCTTAGACAGGCTCAAAATTACATCGGAAAGAGGAGGAGTCTATGATATGAATATTGCTATAATCTCTCGATAGGATGTGCTATAGCACACGAAAATGGCCTAGATGGTTAAAAAATGGCCCGACTGAAGATAAGAAAAAAATATAGATAAATCATATCTGACCCTCGAGGGCATGTGCTATAGCCCACGGACACCTTAGACAGGCTCAAAATTAAATCAAAAAGAGGAGGAGTCTCGCACATGAATTTTGCAATAGTCTCTCGATAGGATGTACTATATCCCATGAGAATGGCTTAGTTGGGTGAAAACTAGCTTGAATGAAGATAACAACAAAAATAGACAAATGATATCTGACCCTTGAGGGCATGTGCTATAGCCCACGGACACGTTTGACAGGCTAAAAATTGCGTCGGAAAGAGGAGTTTAGAAAATGAATATTGCTATAGACTCTCGATAGGATGTGATATAGCCCATGAATATGGCTTAGATGGGTTAAAATTGGCTCGAATGAAAGTAACAAAAAAACACATAAATCATATCTGACCCTCGAGGGCATGTGCTATAGCCCACGGACACCTTATACAGGCTCAAAATTAAACCAAAAAGAGGATGAGGCTATGACATGAATATTGATATAATCTCTCGATAGGATGCGCTATAGCCCACGAAAATGGCCTAGATGGTTAAGAAATGGCCCGAGTGTAGATAACAAAATAATATAGATAAATCAAATCTATCCCTCAAGGGCATGTGCTATAGGCCACGGATACCTTAGATAGACTCAAAATTACATCTAAAAGAGGAGAAGTCTAGGACATGAATATTGCTATAATCTCTCGATAGGATGTGCTATAGCCCACGAAATGGCCTAGATGGTTAAAAAATGGCCCGAGTGAAGATAACCAAAGAATATAGATAAATCATATATGACCCTTAAGGGCATGTGCTATAGCCCACGGACACCTTAGACAGGCTCAAAATTAAATCAAAAAGAGGAGGAGTCCAGGACATGAATATTGCAATAATCTCTCGATAGGATGTGCTATAGCCCATGAAATGGCCTAGATGGTTAAAAAATGGCCCGAGTGAAGATAACAAAAAAATATAGATAAATCATATATAACAGTCAAGGGCATGTGCTATAGCCCACGGACACCTTAGACAGGCTCAAAATTAAATCAAGGGCATATTGCTATAGGCTCTTGATAGGATGTGCTATAGCCCATGAAAATGGCTTAGATGGGTGAAAATTGGCTCGAATGAAAATAACAAAAAAATGCATAAATCATATCTGACCCTCGAGGGCATGTGCTATAGCCTACGGAGACCTTAGAAAGGCTCAAAATTACATCGGAAAGAGGAGTCTAGGACATGAATATTGCAATAATCTCTTGATAGGATGTGCTATAGCCCATGAAAATGGCTTAGATGGGTGAAAATTGGCACGAATGAAAATAACAAAAAAACGCATAAATCATAAATGACCCTCAAGGGCATGTGCTATAGCCCACGGACACCTTAGACAGGCTCAAAATTAAATCAAAAAGAGGAGGAGTCTAGCACATGAATATTGCAATAGTCTCTCGATAGGATGTACTATATCCCATGAAAATGGCTTAGTTGGGTGAAAACTAGCTTGAATGAAGATAGCAACAAAAATAGATAAATGATATCTGACCCTTGAGGGCATGTGCTATAGCCCACGGACACCTTAGACAGGCTCAGAATTGCGTCGGAAAAAAGAGGAGTTTAGGAAATGAATATTGCTATAGACTCTCGATAGGATGTGATATAGCCCATGAATATGGCTTAGATTGGTGAAAATTAGGTCAAATGAAAGTGACAAAAATAACACATAAATCATATCTGACCCTTGAGGGCATGTGCTATAGCCCACGGTGACCTTAGAAAGGCTCAGAATTACATCGGAAAGAGGAGGAGTCTAGGACATGAATATTGCTATAGACTCTTGATAGGATGTGCTATAGCCCATGAAAATGGCTTAGATGGGTGAAAATTGGCTCGAATGGAAATAACAAAAAAACGCATAAATCATATCTGACCCTCGAGGGCATGTGCTATAGCCCACGGAGACCTTAGAAAGGCTCAAAATTACATCAGAAAGAGGAGGAGTCTAGGACAGGAATATTGCTATAGACTCTCGATAGGATGTGCTATAGCCCGTGAAAATGGCTTAGATGGCTGAAAATTGGCTCGAATGAAAGTAACAAAAAAAAACACATAAATCATATCTGACCCTCGAGGGCATGTGCTATAGCCCACGGACACCTTATACAGGCTCAAAATTAAACCATAAAGAGGATGAGGCTATGACATAAATATTGCTATAATCTCTCGATAGGATGCGCTATAGCCCACGAAAATGGCCTAGATGGTTAAAAAATGGCCCGAGTGTAGATAACAAAAAAATATAGATAAATCATACCTGTTCCTGAAGGGCATGTGCTATAGCCCACGGATACCTTAGACAGACTCAAAATTACATCGAAAAGAGGAGAAGTCTAGGACATGAATATTGCTATAGACTCTCGATAGGATGTGCTATAACCCGTGAATATGGCTTAGATGGGTGAAAATTGGCTCGAATGAAAGTAACAAAAAAAATACATAAATCATATCTGACCCTCAAGGGCATGTGCTATAGCCCACGGACACCTTAGACAGGCTCAAAATTAAATCAAAAAGAGGAGGAGTCTACCATATGAATATTGCAATAGTCTCTCGATAGGATGTGCTATATCCCATGAAAATGGCTTAGTTGGGTGATAACTAGCTTGAATGAAGATAACAACAAAAATAGATAAATGATATCTGACCCTCGAGGGCATGTGCTATAGCCCACGGACACGTTTGACAGGCTAAAAATTGCGTCGGAAAGAGGAGGAGTTTAGGAAATGAATATTGCTATAGACTCTCGATAGGATGTGATATAGCCCATGAATATGGCTTAGATTGGTGAAAATTGGGTCGAATGAAAGTGACAAAAATAACACATAAATCATATCTGACCCTCGAGGGCATGTGCTATAGCCCACGGAGACCTTAGAAAGGCTCAAAATTACATTGGAAAGAGGAGGAGTCTAGTACATGAATATTACTAAAAACTCTTCATAGGATGTGCTATAGCCCATGAAAATGGCTTAGATGGGTGAAAATTGGCTCAAATGAAAATAACAAAAAAATGCATAAATCATATCTGACCCTCGAGGTCATGTGCTATAGCCCACGGAGACCTTAGAAAGGCTCAAAATTACATCGGAAAGAGGAGGAGTCTAGGACATGAATATTGCTATAGACTCTTGATAGGATGTGCTATAACCCATGAATATGGCTTAGATGGGTGAAAATTGGCTCGAATGAAAGTAATAAAAAAAGACATAAATCATATCTGACCCTCGAGGGCATGTTCTATAGCCCACGGACACCTTATACAGGCTCAAAATTAAATCAAAAAGGGGATGAGGCTATGACATGAATATTGCTATAATCTCTCGATAGGTTGTGCTATAGCCCACGAAAATGGCCTAGATGGTTAAAAAATGACCCGAGTGTAGATAACAAAAAAATATAGATAAAGCATATCTGTCCCTCAAGGCCATGTGCCATAGCCCACGGATACCTTAGACAGACTCAAAATTACATCGAAAATAGGAGAAGTCTAGGACATGAATATTGCTATAATCTCTCGATAGGATGTGCTATAGCCCACGAAATGGCCTAGATGGTTAAAAAATGGCCCGAGTGAAGATAACCAAAGAATATAGATAAATCATATATGACCCTTAAGGGCATGTGCTATAGCCCACGGACACCTTAGACAGGCTCAAAATTAAATCAAAAAGAGGAGGAGTCCAGGACATGAATATTGCAATAATCTCTCGATAGGATGTGCTATAGCCCATGAAATGGCCTAGATGGTTAAAAAATGGCCCGAGTGAAGATAACAAAAAAATATAGATAAATCATATATGACCCTCAAGGGCATGTGCTATAGCCCACGAACACCTTAGATAGGCTCAAAATTAAATCAAGGGCATATTGCTATAGACTCTTGATAGGATGTGCTATAGCCCATGAAAATGGCCTAGATGGGTGAAAATTGGCTCGAATGAAAATAACAAAAAAATACATAAATCATATCTGACCCTCGAGGGCATGTGCTATAGCCTACGGAGACCTTAGAAAGGCTCAAAATTACATCGGAAAGAGGAGTCTAGGACATGAATATTGCAATAATCTCTTGATAGGATGTGCTATAGCCCATGAAAATGGCTTAGATGGGTGAAAATTGGCACGAATGAAAATAACAAAAAAAACGCATAAATCATAAATGACCCTCAAGGGCATGTGCTATAGCCCACGGACACCTTAGACAGGCTCAAAATTAAATCAAAAAGAGGAGTCTAGCACATGAATATTGCAATAGTCTCTCGATAGGATGTACTATATCCCATGAAAATGGCTTAGTTGGGTGAAAACTAGCTTGAATGAAGATAACAACAAAAATAGATAAATGATATCTGACCCTTGAGGGCATGTGCTATAGCCCACGGACACGTTTGACAGGCTAAAAATTGCGTCGGAAAGAAGAGGAGTTTAGGAAATGAATATTGCTATAGACTCTCGATAGGATGTGATATAGCCCATGAATATGGCTTAGATTGGTGAAAATTAGGTCAAATGAAAGTGACAAAAATAACACATAAATCATATCTGACCCTTGAGGGCATGTGCTATAGCCCACGGTGACCTTAGAAAGGCTCAGAATTACATCGGAAAGAGGAGGAGTCTAGGACATGAATATTGCTATAGACTCTTGATAGGATGTCCTATAGCCCATGAAAATGGCTTAGATGGGTGAAAATTGGCTCGAATGGAAATAACAAAAAAACGCATAAATCATATCTGACCCTCGAGGGCATGTGCTATAGCCCACGGAGACCTTAGAAAGGCTCAAAATTACATCGGAAAGAGGAGGAGTCTAGGACAGGAATATTGCTATAGACTCTCGATAGGATGTGCTATAGCCCGTGAAAATGGCTTAGATGGCTGAAAATTGGCTCGAATGAAAGTAACAAAAAAAAACACATAAATCATATCTGACCCTCGAGGGCATGTGCTATAGCCCACGGACACCTTATACAGGCTCAAAATTAAACTAAAAAGAGGATGAGGCTATGACATAAATATTGCTATAATCTCTCGATAGGATGCGCTATAGCCCACGAAAATGGCCTAGATGGTTAAAAAATGGCCCGAGTGTAGATAACAAAAAAATATAGATAAATCATATCTGTCCCACAAGGCCATGTGCTATAGCCCACGGATACCTTAGACAGACTCAAAATTACATCGAAAATAGGAGAAGTCTAGGACATGAATATTGCTATAATCTCTTGATAGGATGTGCTATGGCCCACGAAAATGGCCTAGAGGGTTAAAAAATGGCCTGAGTGAAGATAACAAAAAAATATAGATAAATCATATCTGACCCTCAAGGGCGTGTGCTATAGCCCACGGACACCTTAGACAGGCTCAAAATTAAATCAAAAAGAGGAGGAGTCTACCACATGAATATTGCAATAGTCTCTCGATAGGATGTGCTATATCCCATGAAAATGGCTTAGTTGGGTGATAACTAGCTTGAATGAAGATAACAACAAAAATAGATAAATGATATCTGACCCTCGAGGGCATGTGCTATAGCCCACGGACACGTTTGACAGGCTAAAAATTGCGTCGGAAAGAGGAGGAGTTTAGGAAATGAATATTGCTATAGACTCTCGATAGGATGTGATATAGCCCATGAATATGGCTTAGATTGGTGAAAATTGGGTCGAATGAAAGTGACAAAAATAACACATAAATCATATCTGACCCTCGAGGGCATGTGCTATAGCCCACGGAGACCATAGAAAGGCTCAAAATTACATTGGAAAGAGGAGGAGTCTAGTACATGAATATTACTAAAAACTCTTCATAGGATGTGCTATAGCCCATGAAAATGGCTTAGATGGGTGAAAATTGGCTCAAATGAAAATAACAAAAAAAACGCATAAATCATATCTGACCCTCAAGGTCATGTGCTATAGCCCACGGACACCTTATACAGGCTCAAAATTAAATCAAAAAGAGGATGAGGCTATGACATGAATATTGCTATAATCTCTCGATAGGTTGTGCTATAGCCCACGAAAATGGCCTAGATGGTTAAAAAATGACCCGAGTGTAGATAACAAAAAAATATAGATAAATCATATCTGTCCCTCAAGGCCGTGTGCCATAGCCCACGGATACCTTAGACAGACTCAAAATTACATCGAAAATAGGAGAAGTCTAGGACATGAATATTGCTATAATCTCTCGATAGGATGTGCTATAGCCCACGAAAATGGCCTAGAGGGTTAAAAAATGGCCTGAGTAAAGATAACAAAAAAATATAGATAAATCATATATGACCCTTAAGGGCATGTGCTATAGCCCACGGACACCTTAGACAGGCTCAAAATTAAATCAAAAAGAGGAGGAGTCTAGGACATGAATATTGCAATAGTCTCTCGATAGGATGTGCTAGAGCCCATGAAAATGGCTTAGTTGGGTGGAAACTGGCTTGAATGAAGATAACAACAAGAAGAGATAAATGATATATAATCCTCAAGGGCATGTTCTATAGCCCACGGACACCTTAGACAGACTCAAAATTACATCGAAAAGAAGAGGAGTCTAGGACATGAATATTTCTATAGACTCTCGATAGGATGTGCTATGGCCCACAAAAATGGCTTAGATGGGTGAAAATTGCCTTGAATGAAAATATTAAAAAAAATGCATCAATCATATCTGACGCTCGAGGGCATGTGCTATAGCCCACGGAGACCTTAGACAGGCTCAAAATTACATCGGAAAGAGGAGGAGTCTATGACATGAATATTGCTATAATCTCTCGATAGGATGTGCTATAGCTCACGAAAATGGCCTAGATGGTTAAAAAATGGCCCGAGTGAAGATAACAAAAAAATATAGATAAATCATATCTGACCCTCGAGGGCATGTGCTATAGCCCACAAACACCTTAGACAGGCTCAAAATTACATCGGAAAGACGAGGAGTCTATGACATGAATATTGCAATAATCTCTCGATAGGATGTGCTATAGCCCATGAAATGGCCTAGATGGTTAAAAAATGGCCCGAGTAAAGATAACAAAAAAATATAGATAAATCATATATGACCCTCAAGGGCATGTGCTATAGCCCACGGACACCTTAAACAGGCTCAAAATTAAATCAAAAAGAGGAGAAGTCTAGCACATGAATATTGCAATAGTCTCTCGACAGAATGTGCTATATCCCATGAAAATGGCTTAGTTGGGTGAAAACTAGTTTGAATGAAGATAACAACAAAAATAGATAAATGATATCTGACCCTCGAGGGCATGTGCTATAGCCCACGGACCCATTCGACAGGCTAAAAATTGCGTCGGAAAGAGGAGGAGTTTAGGAAATGAATATTGCTATAGGCTCTCGATAGGATGTGATATAGCCCATGAATATGGCTTAGATTGGTGAAAATTGGGTCGAATGAAAGTGATAAAAATAACACATAAATCATATCTGACCCTCGAGGGCATGTGCTATAGCCCACGGAGACCTTAGAAAGGCTCAAAATTACATTGGAAAGAGGAGGATTCTAGTACATGAATATTGCTAAAGACTCTTCATAGGATGTGCTATAGCCCATGAAAATGGCTTAGATGGGTGAAAATTGGCTCGAATGAAAGTAACAAAAAAACACATAAATCATATCTGACCCTCGAGGGCATGTGCTATAGCCCACGGACACCTTATACAGGCTCAAAATTAAATCAAAAAGAGGATCAGGCTATGACATGAATATTACTATAATCTCTCGATAGGATGCGCTATAGCCCACGAAAATGGCCTAGATGGTTAAAAAATGACCCGAGTGTAGATAACAAAAAAATATAGATAAATCATATATGTCCCTCAAGCCCATGTGCTATAGCCCACGGATACCTTAGACAGACTCAAAATTACATCGAAAATAGGAGAAGTCTAGGACACGAATATAGCTATAATCTCTCGATAGGATGTGCTATAGCCCACGAATATGGCCTAGATGGTCAAAAAATAACCACAGTGAAGATAACAAGAAAATATAGATAAATCATATATGACCCTTATGGGCATGTGCTATAGCAAACGGACACCTTAGACAGGCTCAAAATTAAATCAAAAAGAGGAGGAGTCCAGAACATGAATATTGCAATAGTCTCTCGATAGGATGTGCTAGAGCCCATGAAAATGGCTTAGTTGGGTGGAAGCTAGCTTGAATGAAGATAACAACAAGAATAGATAAATGATATCTAATCCTCAAGGGCATGTTCTATAGCCCACGGACACCTTAGACAGACTCAAAATTGAATCGAAAAGAAGAGGAGTCTAGGACATGAATATTTCTATAGACTCTCGATAGGATGTGCTATGGCCCACAAAAATGGCTTAGATGGGTGAAAATTGCCTTGAATGAAAATATTAAAAAAATGCATCAATCATATCTGACGCTCGAGGGCATGTGCTATAGCCCACGGAGACCTTAGACAGGCTCAAAATTACATCGGAAAGAGGAGGAGTCTATGTCATGAATATTGCTATAATCTCTCGATAGGATGTGCTATAGCTCACGAAAATGGCCTAGATTGTTAAAAATTGGCCCGAGTGAAGATAACAAAAAAATATAGATAAATCATATCTGACCCTCGAGGGCATGTGCTATAGCCCACAAACACCTTAGACAGGCTCAAAATTACATCGGAAAGACGAGGAGTCTATGACATGAATATTGCAATAATCTCTCGATAGGATGTGCTATAGCCCATGAAATGGCCTAGATGGTTAAAAAATGGCCCGAGTAAAGATAACAAAAAAATATAGATAAATCATATATGACCCTCAAGGGCATGTGCTATAGCCCACGGACACCTTAAACAGGCTCAAAATTAAATCAAAAAGAGGAGAAGTCTAGCACATGAATATTGCAATAGTCTCTCAATAGAATGTGCTATATCCCATGAAAATGGCTTAGTTGGGTGAAAACTAGTTTGAATGAAGATAACAACAAAAATAGATAAATGATATCTGACCCTCGAGGGCATGTGCTATAGCCCACGGACCCATTCGACAGACTAAATATTGCGTCGGAAAGAGGAGGAGTTTAGGAAATGAATATTGCTATAGGCTCTCGATAGGATGTGATATAGCCCATGAATATGGCTTAGATTGGTGAAAATTGAGTCGAATGAAAGTGATAAAAATAACACATAAATCATATCTGACCCTCAAGGGCATGTGCTATAGCCCACGGAGACCTTAGAAAGGCTCAAAATTACATTGGAAAGAGGAGGAGTCTAGTACATGAATATTGCTAAAGACTCTTCATAGGATGTGCTATAGCCCATGAAAATGGCTTAGATGGGTGAAAATTGGGTCGAATGAAAATAACAAAAAAACGCATAAATCATATCTGACCCTCGAGGTCATGTGCTATAGCCCACGGAGACCTTAGAAAGGCTCAAAATTGCATCAGAAAGAGGAGGACTCTAGGACACGAATATTGCTATAGACTCTCGATATGATGTGGTATAACCCGTGAATATGGCTTAGATGGGTGAAAATTGGCTCGAATGAAAGTAACAAAAAAACACATAAATCATATCTGACCCTCGAGGGCATGTGCTATAGCCCACGGACACCTTATACAGGCTCAAAATTAAATCAAAAAGAGGATCAGGCTATGACATGAATATTACTATAATCTCTCGATAGGATGCGCTATAGCCCACGAAAATGGCCTAGATGGTTAAAAAATGACCCGAGTGTAGATAACAAAAAAATATAGATAAATCATATATGTCCCTCAAGCCCATGTCCTATAGCCCACGGATACCTTAGACAGACTCAAAATTACATCGAAAATAGGAGAAGTCTAGGACATGAATATAGCTATAATCTCTCGATAGGATGTGCTATAGCCCACGAAAATGGCCTAGATGGTCAAAAAATAACCAGAGTGAAGATAACAAGAAAATATAGATAAATCATATATGACCCTTATGGGCATGTGCTATAGCAAACGGACACCTTAGACAGGCTCAAAATTAAATCAAAAAGAGGAGTCCAGAACATGAATATTGCAATAGTCTCTCGATAGGATGTGCTAGAGCCCATGAAAATGGCTTAGTTGGGTGGAAGCTAGCTTGAATGAAGATAACAACAAGAATAGATAAATGATATCTAATCCTCAAGGGCATGTTCTATAGCCCACGGACACCTTAGACAGACTCAAAATTACATCGAAAAGAAGAGGAGTCTAGGACATGAATATTCCTATAGACTCTCGATAGGATGTGCTATGGCCCACAAAAATGGCTTAGATGGGTGAAAATTGCCTTGAATGAAAATATTAAAAAAATGCATCAATCATATCTGAAGCTCGAGGGCATGTGCTATAGCCCACGGAGACCTTAGACAGGCTCAAAATTACATCGGAAAGAGGAGGAGTCTATGTCATGAATATTGCTATAATCTCTCGATAGGATGTGCTATAGCTCACGAAAATGGCCTAGATTGTTAAAAAATGGCCCGAGTGAAGATAACAAAAAAATATAGATAAATCATATCTGACCCTCGAGGGCATGTGCTATAGCCCACAAACACCTTAGACAGGCTCAAAATTACATCGAAAAGATGAGGAGTCTAGGACATGAATATTGCAATAATCTCTCGATAGGATGTGCTATAGCCCATGAAATGGCCTAGATGGTTAAAAAATGGCCCGAGTAAAGATAACAAAAAAATATAGATAAATCATATATGACCCTCAAGGGCATGTGCTATAGCCCACGGACACCTTAAACAGGCTCAAAATTAAATCAAAAAGAGGTGGAGTCTAGCACATGAATATTGCAATAGTCTCTCAATAGAATGTGCTATATCCCATGAAAATGGCTTAGTTGGGTGAAAACTAGTTTGAATGAAGATAACAACAAAAATAGATAAATGATATCTGACCCTCGAGGGCATGTGCTATAGCCCACGGACCCATTCGACAGACTAAATATTGCGTCGGAAAGAGGAGGAGTTTAGGAAATGAATATTGCTATAGGCTCTCGATAGGATGTGATATAGCCCATGAATATGGCTTAGATTGGTGAAAATTGAGTCGAATGAAAGTGATAAAAATAACACATAAATCATATCTGACCCTCAAGGGCATGTGCTATAGCCCACGGAGACCTTAGAAAGGCTCAAAATTACATTCGAAAGAGGAGGAGTCTAGTACATGAATATTGCTAAAGACTCTTCATAGGATGTGCTATAGCCCATGAAAATGGCTTAGATGGGTGAAAATTGGGTCGAATGAAAATAACAAAAAAAACGCATAAATCATATCTGACCCTCGAGGTCATGTGCTATAGCCCACGGAGACCTTAGAAAGGCTCAAAATTGCATCAGAAAGAGGAGGACTCTAGGACGCGAATATTGCTATAGACTCTCGATATGATGTGGTATAACCCGTGAATATGGCTTAGATGGGTGAAAATTGGCTCGAATGAAAGTAACAAAAAAACACATAAATCATATCTGACCCTCGAGGGCATGTGCTATAGCCCACGGACACCTTATACAGGCTCAAAATTAAATCAAAAAGAGGATCAGGCTATGACATGAATATTACTATAATCTCTCGATAGGATGCGCTATAGCCCACGAAAATGGCCTAGATGGTTAAAAAATGACCCGAGTGTAGATAACAAAAAAATATAGATAAATCATATATGTCCCTCAAGCCCATGTCCTATAGCCCACGGATACCTTAGACAGACTCAAAATTACATCGAAAATAGGAGAAGTCTAGGACACGAATATAGCTATAATCTCTCGATAGGATGTGCTATAGCCCACGAAAATGGCCTAGATGGTCAAAAAATAACCAGAGTGAAGATAACAAGAAAATATAGATAAATCATATATGACCCTTATGGGCATGTGCTATAGCAAACGGACACCTTAGACAGGCTCAAAATTAAATCAAAAAGAGGAGGAGTCCAGAACATGAATATTGCAATAGTCTCTCGATAGGATGTGCTAGAGCCCATGAAAATGGCTTAGTTGGGTGGAAGCTAGCTTGAATGAAGATAACAACAAGAATAGATAAATGATATCTAATCCTCAAGGGCATGTTCTATAGCCCACGGACACCTTAGACAGACTCAAAATTACATCGAAAAGAAGAGGAGTCTAGGACATGAATATTTCTATAGACTCTCGATAGGATGTGCTATGGCCCACAAAAATGGCTTAGATGGGTGAAAATTGCCTTGAATGAAAATATTAAAAAATGCATCAATCATATCTGACGCTCGAGGGCATGTGCTATAGCCCACGGAGACCTTAGACAGGCTCAAAATTACATCGGAAAGAGGAGGAGTCTATGTCATGAATATTGCTATAATCTCTCGATAGGATGTGCTATAGCTCACGAAAATGGCCTAGATTGTTAAAAAATGGCCCGAGTGAAGATAACAAAAAAATATAGATAAATCATATCTGACCCTCGAGGGCATGTGCTATAGCCCACAAACACCTTAGACAGGCTCAAAATTACATCGGAAAGACGAGGAGTCTAGGACATGAATATTGCAATAATCTCTCGATAGGATGTGCTATAGCCCATGAAATGGCCTAGATGGTTAAAAAATGGCCCGAGTAAAGATAACAAAAAAATATAGATAAATCATATATGACCCTCAAGGGCATGTGCTATAGCCCACGGACACCTTAAACAGGCTCAAAATTAAATCAAAAAGAGGTGGAGTCTAGCACATGAATATTGCAATAGTCTCTCGATAGAATGTGCTATATCCCATGAAAATGGCTTAGTTGGGTGAAAACTAGCTTGAATGAAGATAACAACAAAAATAGATAAATGATATCTGACCCTCGAGGGCATGTGCTATAGCCCACGGACCCATTTGACAGGCTAAAAATTGCATCGGAAAGAGGAGGAGTTTAGGAAATGAATATTGCTATAGGCTCTCGATAGGATGTGATATAGCCCATGAATATGGCTTAGATTGGTGAAAATTGGGTCGAATGAAAGTGATAAAAATAACACATAAATCATATCTGACCCTCGAGGGCATGTGCTATAGCCCACGGAGACCTTAGAAAGGCTCAAAATTACATTGGAAAGAGGAGGAGTCTAGTACATGAATATTGCTAAAGACTCTTCATAGGATGTGCTATAGCCCATGAAATTGGCTTAGATGGGTGAAAATTGGGTCGAATGAAAATAACAAAAAAAACGCATAAATCATATCTGACCCTCGAGGTCATGTGCTATAGCCCACGGAGACCTTAGAAAGGCTCAAAATTGCATCAGAAAGAGGAGGACTCTAGGACACAAATATTGCTATAGACTCTCGATATGATGTGGTATAACCCGTGAATATGGCTTAGATGGGTGAAAATTGGCTCGAATGAAAGTAACAAAAAAACACATAAATCATATCTGACCCTCGAGGGCATGTGCTATAGCCCACGGACACCTTATACAGGCTCAAAATTAAATCAAAAAAGAGGATCAGGCTATGACATGAATATTGCTATAATCTCTCGATAGGATGCGCTGTAGCCCACGAAAATGGCCTAGATGGTTAAAAAATGACCCGAGTGTAGATAACAAAAAAAATATAGATAAATCATATATGTCCCTCAAGCCCATGTGCTATAGCCCACGGATACCTTAGACAGACTCAAAATTACATCGAAAATAGGAGAAGTCTAGGACACGAATATAGCTATAATCTCTCGATAGGATGTGCTATAGCCCACGAAAATGGCCAAGATGGTCAAAAAATAACCAGAGTGAAGATAACAAGAAAATATAGATAAATCACATATGACCCTTATGGGCATGTGCTATAGCAAACGGACACCTTAGACAGGCTCAAAATTAAATAAAAAAGAGGAGGAGTCCAGGACATGAATATTGCAATAGTCTCTCGATAGGATGTGCTAGAGCCCATGAAAATGGCTTAGTTGGGTGAAATCTAGCTTGAATGAAGATAACAACAAGAATAGATAAATGGCATGTGCTATAGCTTGAATGAAAATGGCATGTGCTATAGCCCACGGATACCTTAGACAGACTCAAAATTACATCGAAAAGAAGAGGAGTCTAGGACATGAATATTGCTATTGACTCTCGATAGGATGTGCTATGGTCCACAAAAATTGCTTATTCGGTTGAAAATTGCCTTGAATGAAAATATTAAAAAAATGCATCAATCATATCTGACCCTCGAGGGCATGTGCTATAGCCCACGGGGACCTTAGACAGGCTCAAAATTACATCGGAAAGAGGAGGAGTCTATGACATGAATATTGCTATAATCTCTCGATAGGATGTGCTATGGCCCACGAAAATGGCCTAGATGGTTAAAAAATGGCTCGAGTGAAGATAACAAAAAATATAGATAAATCAAATATGACCCTCGAGGGCATGTGCTATAGCCCATGGACACCTTAGACAGGCTCAAAATTAAATCAAAAAGAGGAGGAGTCTAGGACATGAATATGGCATAGTCTCTCGATAGGATGTGCTATATCCCATGAAAATGGCCCAAATGGTTAAAAAATGGCCCGAGTGATGATAACAAAAAAAAATAGATAAATCATATATGACCTTCAAGGGCATGTGCTATAGCCCACGAACACCTTAGACAGGCTCAAAATTAAATCAAAAAGAGGAGGAGTCTAGCACATGAATATTGCAATAGTCTCTCGATAGGATGTGCTATATCCCATGAAAATGGCTTAGTTGGGTCAAGACTAGCTTGAATGAAGATAACAACAAAATAGATAAATGATATCTGACCCTCGAGGGCATGTGCTATAGCCCACGGACACGTTTGACAGGCTCAAAATTGCATCGGAAAGAGGAGAAGTTTAGGAAATGAATATTGCTATAAACTCTCGATAGGATGTGATATAGCCCATGAATATGGCTTAGATTGGTGAAAATTGGGTCGAATGAAAGTGACAAAAATAACACATAAATCATATATGACCCTCGAGAGCATGTGCTATAGCCCACGGAGACCTTAGACAAGCTGAAAATTACATCGGAAATAGGAGGAGTCTATGACATGAATATTGCTATAATCTCTCGATAGGATGTGCTATAGCCCACGAAAATGGCCTAGATGGTTAAAAAATGGCCCGAGTGAAGGTAACAAAAAAATAGATAAATCATATCTGACCCTCGAGGGCATGTGCTATAGCCCATGAACACCTTAGACAGGCTCAAAATTACATCAGAAAGAGGACGAGTCTATGACATGAATATTGCTATAATCTCTCGATAGGATGTGCTATAGCCCACAAAAATAGCCTAGATGGTTAAAAAATGGCCCGATGAAGATAGTAAAAAAATATAGATAAATCATATCTGACCCTCAAGGGCATGTGCTATAACCCACGGATACCTTAGACAGACTCAAAATTGCATCGAAAAGAGGAGAAGTCTAGAACATGAATATTTCTATAATCTCTCGATAGGATGTGCTATAGCCCATGAAAATGACCTAGACGGTTAAAAAATGCTCCGAGTGAAGATAACAAAAAAAATATATATAAATCATATATGACCCTTAAGGGCATGTGCTATAGCCCATGGACACCTTAGACAGGCTCAAAATTAAATCAAAAAGAGGAGTCTAGGACATGAATATTGCAATAGTCTCTCGATAGGATGTGCTATAGCCATGAAAATGGCTTAGTTGGGTGGAAACTGGCATGAATGAAGATAACAACAAAAAAAGATAAATGATATATGACCCTCGAGGGCATGTGCTATAGCCCACGGACAGCTTAGACAGACTCAAAATTACATCGAAAAGAAGAGGAGTTTGGGACATGAATATTGCTATAATCTCTCGATAGGATGTGCTATAGCCCACAAAAATGGCTTAGATGGGTGAAAATTGCCTTGACTGAAAATAACAAAAAAAAAAAAAAATCATATCTGACCCTCGAGGGCAGGTGCTATAGCCCACAGAGACCTTAGATAGGCTGAAAATTACATCGGAAATAGGAGGAGTCTATGACATGAATATTGCTATAATCTCTCGATAGGATGTGCTATAGCCCACAAAAATGGCCTAGATGGTTAAAAACATGGCCCGAGTTAAGATAACAAAAAATATAGATAAATCATATATGACCCTCGAGGGCATGTGTTATAGCCCACGAACATCTTACACAGGCTCAAAATTACATCGGAAAGAGGAGGAGTCTATGACATGAATATTGCTATAATCTCTCGATAGGATGTGCTATAGCCCATGAAAATAACCTAGATGGTTAAAAAATGGCCCGAGTGAAGATAATAAAAAAATATAGATAAATCATATCTGACCCTCAAGGGCATGTGCTATAACCCACGGATACCTTAGACAGAGTCAAAATTACATCGAAAAGAGGAGAAGTCTAGAACATGAATATTGCTATAATCTCTCGATAGAATGTGCTATAGCCCACGAAAATAGCCTAGATGGTTAAAAATGGCCCTAGTGAAGATAACAAACAATATATATAAATCATATATGCCCCTTAAGGGCATGTGCTATAGCCCATGGACACCTTAGACAGGCTCAAAATTAAATCAAAAAGAGGAGGAGTCTAGGACATGAATATTGCAATAGTCTCTCGATAGGATGTGCTATAGCCCATGAAAATGGCTTAGTTGGGTGGAAACTGGCATGAATAAAGATAACAACAAAAATAGATAAATGATATCTGACCCTCGAGGGCATGTGCTATAGCCCACGGACACCTTAGACAGACTCAAAATTACATCGAAAAGAAGAGGAGTTTAGGACATGTATATTGCTATAATCTCTCGATAGGATGTGCTATAGCCCACGAAAATGGCTTAGATGGGTGAAAATTGCCTTGAATGAAAATAACAAAAAAAAAATGCATAAATCATATCTGACCCTCAAGGGCATGTGCTATAGCCCACGAAAATGGCCTAGATGGCTGAAAATTACATTGGAAATAGGAGGAGTCTATGACATGAATATTGCTATAATCTCTCGATAGGATGTGCTATAGCCCACGAAAATGGCCTAGATGGTTAAAAAATGGCCCGAGTGAAGGTAACAAAAAAAATAGATAAATCATATCTGACCCTCGAGGGCATGTGCTATAGCCCATGAACACCTTAGACAGGCTCAAAATTACATCAGAAAGAGGACGAGTCTATGACATGAATATTGCTATAATCTCTCGATAGGATGTGCTATAGCCCACAAAAAATAGCCTAGATGGTTAAAAAAATGGCCCGATGAAGATAGTAAAAAAATATAGATAAATCATATCTGACCCTCAAGGGCATGTGCTATAACCCACGGATACCTTAGACAGACTCAAAATTGCATCGACAAGAGGAGAAGTCTAGAACATGAATATTCTATAATCTCTCGATAGGATGTGCTATAGCCCATGAAAATGACCTAGACGGTTAAAAAATGCTCCGAGTGAAGATAACAAAAAAATATATATAAATCATATATGACCCTTAAGGGCAGGTGCTATAGCCCATGGACACCTTAGACAGGCTCAAAATTAAATCAAAAAGAGGAGTCTAGGACATGAATATTGCAATAGTCCTCTCGATAGGATGTGCTATAGCCCATGAAAAATGGCTTAGTTGGGTGGAAACTGGCATGAATGAAGATAACAACAAAAAAAGATAATGGATATATGACCCTCGAGGGCAATGTGCTATAGCCCAACGGACAGCTTAGACAGACTCAAAATTACATCGAAAAGAAGAGGAGTTTGGGACATGAATATTGCTATAATCTCTCGATAGGATGTGCTATAGGCCCACAAAAATGGCTTAGATGGGTGAAAATTGCCTTGACTGAAAATACAAAAAAAAAAAAAAATCATATCTGACCCTCGAGGGCAGGTGCTATAGCCCCAGAGACCTTAGATAGGCTGAAAATTACATCGGAAATAGGAGGAGTCCTATGACATGAATATTGCTATAATCTCTCGATAGGATGTGCTATAGCCCACAAAATGGCCTAGATGGTTAAAAACATGGCCCGAGTTAAGATAACAAAAAAATATAGATAATCATATATGACCCTCGAGGGCATGTGTTATAGCCCACGAACATCTTACACAGGCTCAAAATTACATCGGAAAGAGGAGGAGTCTATGACATGAATATTGCTATAATCTCTCGATAGGATTGTGCTATAGCCCATGAAAATAACCTAGATGGTTTAAAAAATGGCCCGAGTGAAGATAATAAAAAAATATAGATAATCATATCTGACCCTCAAGGGCATGTGCTATAACCCACGGATACCTTAGACAGAGTCAAAATTACATCGAAAAGAGGAGAAGTCTAGAACATGAATATTGCTATAATCTCTCGATAGAATGTGCTATAGCCCACGAAAATAGCCTAGATGGTTAAAAAATGGCCCTAGTGAAGATAACAAACAATATATATAATCATATATGCCCCTTAAGGGCATGTGCTATAGCCCATGGACACCTTAGACAGGCTCAAAATTAAATCAAAAGAGGAGGAGTCTAGGACATGAATATTGCAATAGTCTCTCGATAGGATGTGCTATAGCCCATGAAAATGGCTTAGTTGGGTGGAAACTGGCATGAATAAAGATAACAACAAAAATAGATAAATGATATCTGACCCTCGAGGGCATGTGCTATAGCCCACGGACACCTTAGACAGACGCAAAATTACATCGAAAAGAAGAGGAGTTTAGGACATGTATATTGCTATAATCTCTCGATAGGATGTGCTATAGCCCACGAAAATGGCTTAGATGGGTGAAAATTGCCTTGAATGAAAATAACAAAAAAAATGCATAAATCATATCTGACCCTCAAGGGCATGTGCTATAGCCCACGAAAATGGCCTAGATGGCTGAAAATTACATTGGAAATAGGAGGAGTCTATGACATGAATATTGCTATAATCTCTCGATAGGATGTGCTATAGCCCACGAAAATGGCCTAGATGGTTAAAAAATGCCCGAGTGAAGGTAACAAAAAAATAGATAAATCATATCTGACCCTCGAGGGCATGTGCTATAGCCCATGAACAACACCTTAGACAGGCTCAAATTACATCAGAAAGAGGACGAGTCTATGACATGAATATTGCTATAATCTCTCGATAGGATGTGCTATAGCCCACAAAAATAGCCTAGATGGTTAAAAAATGGCCCGATGAAGATAGTAAAAAAATATAGATAAATCATATCTGACCCTCAGGGCATGTGCTATAACCCACGGATACCTTAGACAGACTCAAATTGCATCGAAAAGAGGAGAAGTCTAGAACATGAATATTTCTATAATCTCTCGATAGGATGTGCTATAGCCCATGAAATGACCTAGACGGTTAAAAAAATGCTCCGAGTGAGAATACAAAAAAATATATATAAATCATATATGAACCCTTAAGGGCATGTGCTATAGCCATGGACACCTTAGACAGGCTCAAAATTAAATCAAAAAGAGGAGTCTAGGACATGAATATTGCAATAGTCTCTCGATAGGATGTGCTATAGCCCATGAAAAATGCTTAGTTGGGTGGAAACTGGCATGAAGAGATAACAACAAAAAAAGATAATGAGATATGACCCTCGAGGGCATGTGCTATAGCCCCGGACAGCTTAGACAGACTCAAAATTACATCGAAAGAAAGAGGAGTTGGGACATGAATATTGCTATAATCTCTCGATAGATGTGCTATAGCCCACAAAATGGCTTAGATGGGGTGAAAATTGCCTTGATGAAAATAACAAAAAAAAAAAATCATATCTGACCCTCGAGGCAGGTGCTATAGCCCACAGAGACCTTAGATAGGCTAAAAATTACATCGGAAATGGAGGAGTCTATGACATGAATATTGCTATAATCTCTCGATAGGATGTGCTATAGCCCACAAAAATGGCCTAGATGGTTAAAACATGGCCCGGGTTAAGATAACCAAAAAAATATAGATAAATCATATATGACCCTCGAGGGCATGTGTTATAGCCCACGAACATCTTACACAGGCTCAAAATTACATCGGAAAGAGGAGGAGTCTATGACATGAATATTGCTATAATCTCTCGATAGGATGTGCTATAGCCCATGAAAATAACCTAGATGGTTAAAAAATGGCCCGAGTGAGATAATAAAAAAATATAGATAAATCATATCGACCCTCAAGGGCATGTGCTATAACCCACGGATACCTTAGACAGAGTCAAAATTACATCGAAAAGAGGAGAAGTCTAGAACATAATATTGCTATAATCTCTCGATAGAATGTGCTATAGCCCCACGAAAATAGCCTAGATGGTTAAAAAATGGCCCTAGTGAAGATAACAAACAAATATATATAAATCATATATGCCCCTTAAGGGCATGTGCTATAGCCCATGGACACCTTAGACAGGCTCAAATTAAATCAAAAAGAGGAGGAGTCTAGGACATGAATATTGCAATAGTCCTCTCGATAGGATGTGCTTAGCCCATGAAAATGCTTAGTTGGGTGGAAACTGGCATGAATAAAGATAACAACAAAAATAGAGATAAATGATATCTGACCCTCGAGGGCATGTGCTATAGCCCACGGACACCTTAGACGAGACTCAAATTACATCGAAAGAAGAGGAGTTTAGGACATGTATATTGCTATAATCTCTCGATAGGATGTGCTTAGCCCACGAAAATGGCTTAGATGGGGTGAAAATTGCCTTGAATGAAAAAACAAAAAAAATGCATAAAATCATATCTGACCCTCAAGGGGCATGTGCTATAGCCCACGAAAATGGCCTAGATGGCTGAAAATTACATTGAAATAGGAGGAGTCTATGACATGAATATTGCTATAATCTCTCGATAGATTGCTATAGCCTACGAAAATGGCCTAGATGGTTAAAAAATGGCCCGAGTGAAGATAACAAAAAGTATAGATAATCATATTGACCCTCGAGGGCATGTGCTATAGCCCAACGAACACCTTAGACAGGCTCAAAAATTAAATCGGAAAGGGGAGGAGTTTAGGACATGAATATTGCTATAGACTCTCGATAGGATGTGCTATAGCCCACGAAAATGGCCTAGATTGGTTAAAATGGCGAATGAAACTAACAAAAAAACACATAAATCATATCGACCCTCGAGGGCATGTGCTATAGCCCACGAGACCTTAGAAGGCTTAAAATTACATTGGAAATAGAGGAGTCCAGGACATGAATATTGCTATAGACTCTCGATAGGATGTGCATAGCCCATGAAAATGGCTTAGATGGGTGAAAATGGCTCCAATGGAAATAACAAAAAATGCATAAATCTGACCCTCGAGGGCATGTGCTATAGCCCGGAGACCTTAGAAAGGCTCAAAATTACATCGGAAAGAGGAGGAGTCAGGACATGAATATTTCTATAGACTCTCGATAGGATGTGCTATAGCCCATGAAAATGGCTTACATGGGTGAAATTGGCTCGAATGAAGCTTGCATGAAAATAACAAAAAAATAGATAAATCATTCTAACCCTCGAGCGCATGTGTTATAGCCCACGGACACCTTAGAACAGGCTCAAAATTAATCAAAAAGAGGAGGAGTCTAGGACATGATATTGCAATTGTCTCTCGATAGGATGTGCTATATCCCATAAAATGGCTTAGTTGGGTGAAAACAGCTGAATGAAGATAACAAAAAAAGATAAATGATATTGACCCTCGAGGGCATGCTATAGCCCACGGACAGTTAGAGGCTCAAAATTACATCGAAAAGGAGGAGTCTATGACATGAATATGCTATAATCTCTCGATAGGATGTGCTATAGCCCGAAAATAGCTAGATGGTTAAAAAATGGCTTGAGTGAAGATAACAAAAAATATAGATAAATCAAATATCACCCTCGAGGGCATGTGCTATAGCCCATGGACATTAGACAGGCTCAAAATTAAATCAAAAAGGAGGATCTAGGACATGAATATGGCAATAGTCTCTCGATAGGATGTGCTATATCCCATGAAAATGGCCCAGATGGTTAAAAAATGGCCGAGTGAAGATAGCAAAAAATATAGATAAATCATATATGACCCTCAAGGGCATGTGCTATAGCCCACGAACACCTTAGACAGGCTCAAAATTAAATCAAAAAGAGGAGGAGTCTAGGACATGCATATTGCAATAGTCTCTCGATAGGATCTGCTATATCCCATGAAAATGGCTTAGTGGGTGAAATAGCTTGAATGAAGATAACAACAAAAATAGATAAATGATATCTGACCCTCGAGGGCATGTGCTATAGCCCACGGACAGTTAGACAGGCTCAAAATTAGATCAGAAAGAGGAGGAGTTAGGACATGAATATTGCGATAGAGTCTAGATAGATGTGCTGTAGCCCAT